>JAQFZT010002522.1:0-11358 GCA_034696325.1 Camisiidae sp. | reverse complement strand
CCCCCCCCCCCCCCCCCCCCCCCCCCCCCCACACTCTCTCTCTCTCTCTCTCTCTCTCTCTCTCTCTCTCTCTATTTAGTGTTCAATGTAATACATCTTCTGTTAATTTCGGGCTCAAGTTTCAAATTTTGTTTATGTAATGTGACGTATCCTTTATTTTGTTATTTTTGAGTTGTAGCCACTTTTTAAAGAAGAAAGTTTCCGATACATCTTCAGGTCATACTGATTCTAATGATATCGATATGGCCTCTGTGATATGACCACAAATTTGCTTACAAATTTAAAGACGGATCTTATTATATAGATTTCAAAGGAGTTTAAAACCTTAATTACCTCGGGCTTAAGCCCGATTTTCTACCTGGTTGTTGATAAGATCTTGAGGGATATCACAAAAGCAAACATAGAAGCAGTGGAAGTCAGGAGATAAGTAAGAAATTTGAGGATAAAGTAAAGAGTTTTCGAAAGTTTAATCAGTTTATAGACATCTTCTTCATATATTAAACATATTAGACTGTTATGTGTTATAAATCAAAGGCTTAGACTCAAAGGCCCGTATTCACCTTAATTTTATTTATTTTATTCGATTTGAATTTACAGTATTTTACTTAGTTTTACTTCATTTTAATTTAATTTAACTAGTTTTCTTGATTTTACTTTACATATTTTATGTATTTATCAAAAATAAATTTTTAAGGCTTTAAAACACGACTAAAGTATTTCTTACGCATACTGTAGTGTTAATACAATCAGCCACCAAACAATTTCGCTCAACCGAAATTGAAATAAGCGAAATAACACTACTCCAAATAAAAATTGTTAAAAATTTAGTTTAATCATATTTTTAAAACTAAATAATGAAACTTAATGAAAATTCATTTTGAAATTTAGTAATTATTAGAGTTCGAAATAAAACTAATAGTGAATTAATAGGACCCTATTACTACTTTTGTGCACACTTTTGTCTTCACAAATCTCATTAAGAGTCTTTTATTTGCCGAGTACAAAAGTTTTCATATGTGTATTCCAATTGATCTCTTAGTAAATGAGATAAGAATTAGGATACTTTGATATCTCTTTCTTATCAAATAAAATATTTTCTTATCGGACTCAATAAAACACTTTATAAATGATTAATGTGTTGACTAATATGTAAAGTTTATTCAAGTTATCGTTTATAAGAAGACAAATTTTCTTAAGTCATTTGGTCAAGTGGTCAAAGTGATAATAAACTGGGCTCATAGATTGAGTGTTCGCATCCCTGGAGGTCTAAACTTTTTTTTGAAAATATTTTTTCCATTTTTTGTCACAAATAAGTTGATATCAAAATACTAATCGATCAAAAGGAACACTAATATGAAACGTACTGTACATGAGCATTTTGCCAAAAATAAAAAATAAATCCTTTTTTAGAGATTGTACATTAATTGAGCCGAGAATATGCACCACAAGAAGTGTAGACATGTATTATATGGCGAGAATCGGCTACTTTGAAGTTGAGATCATATTCACATGTATTTTTGCCGACTTGTCTCTCAGACGGATCTTTCTCTCCACTACAATGTGATGATTTCGATGTGATGTGACAATCTTCGTCGTGGACTTATTTATGGGAAATCGTGAGAAAGTGGCAAGAATTGGCTCATTCAAGAGTCCAAAGTGAGAAATGTTCTCATCCATTATATAAATACAAACCCAATGGAATTGTTGTGAGACTACCTAAAACTACTTAAATCTTCAAGTAAGAAATGCATAGATTGATAGCTTTTTCGATACAGCAACTCTAATATTCTTCAAACTCATTATAAACTCAAAAATAATGTAACAGTAATTATTTGTTTAAATAAAAACTCGTAAATAAATTAATTTAAATACGATATAATCCTAGGATTCGATAATTGTGTAATGTTTTGCTCTAAAGAACTATCAGGTCCTGGACTTCCGTCTCCATACGAAGTTTAGCAGAACATAATGGTTGCCGAGAATCGAGTTTTCAATAAAACACAATACGAATTATGACCAAAAGAGTTAAATAGATTAGCAATGGATTAGCATTTGAATAGATTAGATTGGCTCCCATTACATAACGGGCATACAATACAAGTGCCATTAATTTCCTGCAGCTCAAGATCTGTACGTGAAGTTCAATGGAGACACTGACAAACTTGAACAAGTTTTACAAGCCATGGATGTCGACTGGAATCTATTTTTGGCCACTAAGAAAAGTACTGCAAAAACTGATTCAAGTCCAGGTGATTAAAACGTTAACAAATTTTTTGATGAATAAATTTGATTTCATGGCATTTATTCTAATCATTTTAATCCGTATTCAACTCGAAGCCCGACCAGTAGGTGTTATAGGCAGTGGTCACATGAATATGGCTTCGGCTCAAAAGATGTGCTTCTGTTACATGACTCCAAATGCTGGTTCAGTCATAAAATGCTGGTGTTTTTGGCAAATCACGACCTAAATCATGTTCAAGATCTAGTTTTGGAAGTTTCAGTTATTCAACAATCATCATCTCAATTAGCAAATAGTAGTGATTCTTCTGCTGCTGCAGGAGATGAAGGTTTGGCTCAGTTTTTATGTTGTTTTCATATTAATTGAATAATATTTTAGAAGTTTTTCATAATGCTATATCTGTTTGTCATGATAAATACGTGAAACTCTTAGTTTAATAGTTGGAACTTTCATTAACTATTAAAAATAAAATAAGATTTCAACTTAATATGAGTCTATATGAGACTTTATATGAGTCTATCACACAATAATTAATAAAACATTAGTTTTTCGTTTGTTCACATTTATATTGATGATAAACATTTAGACTTATGTGTCATTTCTTACAAACAAAACTCTTTCATTGTTTCAAAAGTTAATGAAAGTACGAACTAATAAACTATAAGTTTCACAACTGATGAGAAAACTTTGAAAAATAAATAAGTTCAAAGTGAACTACTTCTAAAACACATTGAAGTCACATAAAAATATATGCAGTTTCAATACGACTCATTTGAACATGTCTTTATACAAAATTTTTATTCAAATTTTTATTTGAAAAAAGCTATCATTTTTCATGGATTAAATTTTTTCATCACGAAATGACAGAAAAAACTTGAAAGCCAGTAATGATGAATCAGATAATAGTCTTGAGGCAGAGAAGAAACCCGAAGGCCTTAAAGGCGAGAGCGGAAGAAACATGCATGCGGTCACTCAAGCAATTACTCATTTAAATCCTGTCCGAATGATAATAAGCTTAGATTTGGACCCATTATTGAACATAAACGGCATAAATTGAAAGCTCCACTTGGCTTCTTCTCGACATCATTTTTCGATCAATTGTCTGCTAAAACTCATATGAGTAAAAAGCAATTTGCAGTCAATTGGGTGCACACCTTCAGGCCAAACACAATGTAGAAGCTATGGTCAGTATCGGAGGAATGCTTAAAATTGGAAACAAAAATAATATGAAACTCGGAGATTATGTGTCTCTATTAGGTATCGATTTGACGGCACCCATCAATAAATTTCATAGTTATTCATCAATTGTGATTACTATTTATCAATTGATTAGTTTTATTGATAAAATTTGTCAAATTTAATTAATTGTTTATTAGACCGTTAGAAAACCGGTAGAGTTGGCCGACACACTTCTCAACGATGGCTTTCAAAAAAATATGAAAAAATACAAGAATTTGTTAACGAAAATGGCGGTCCATTAAATGCTGCGTTGAAAGTGGCCGGAGACGCCACTGGTAAAGATGTGACCGGAGCTACACAATAGAGTAATTCTTTTTCCATTAAGGAATTTATATCTCCTTCATTGCTATCTTGAAAATTATATATTCTTTTCGATAGCAATCAATGCGATCACAAGTTTTAGTGTCAAAAAACGCGCACAAAAATTAAATGTTCAAATAAAAGACTATGCAAATGAATCTTACTTAAGGCCAAGAAATGGATTGATGCAAATTTTGGTAATAAGTCAGACATTGCAAAGCTTAAAACATAATATATTTTGATTTTGATTATTAGTGATTTAACTCTTTTTATCGATTCTTAAGTTGCTTGACTGTAGTAACCAAACATTGATTCGTTAGTTTTATGATAATATTATTAGTAATATTTTATGATTTAATGTATTGTCTCGATTATAAACACGTTCAAAAGTTGTGTAGTTGTTTTGAAAGACAAAACAAAATATTTTTAGATATGTTTGGAGGGGAACAATAGGGAACTATCGGCGCTTAACCTGGTTTTCGGATTTTTCTTTAAACGTGTTCTCTTAAGTCTTAATTATATTTTAATAAACTTTGGATATGTATTTGAATATCAAAATTGAGAGAATTTTGGACATCAAATAAATACTCTCCATAAAGCATAACACTGTACTTAAACTTTGAACGCGTTTTACTCCAAACTATGCTTTCGTCGATAGTTCCTTATTGCTCCCGTGTACACATATGAAACTATTATATGACCAAAATGTGAACGAATGATATTAATTTTATAGCACTCAAACAAATCATTCAATGCATTCCAACAATCCAAACAATACCCAAACACGCGATCATTTATTTTAAATAATTATATCATTTTAAGTATTATATTAGAGATATGATCTCATTTCTTAAAATCTGACTGATTTTGATTTCGAAAATATAAATGATTAATATTTTATTGTAATCAAGTATTACTACTGATAAAGAATAGCTTAAATACTCTTAAACTAATGATTTGATTAATTTTAAATTTTACAAATAAAGAAAACAATTGTGATCTATAAACACAATTTTTATTAATTGGATGCGAAATTGACTTATATTAAAACTTTGAAAGAAAGAGCGGGATCTTCTATAATATCGAATATCTAATCTCTTCGTCCACTTTATTTATAAACCGATTTTCATGAAAACCTATTTTCATATTAAATGGCTTTTCTCAATGCCTATAAATATTATAAAGTGTTAACAAGTTTATCAACATTTTAAAGATTATGTTACTAAAGCTCATGATAATAAAGCTACTATTTACTGATAACTAGAGATTTGAGCTGATAGAAAGCCATCTAAAGAGGCCAATAATAATTTGTCTCAAGACTCTTTGATTCAAGAGTTGAGTAGAATATTGAGAAGTGATAGCACAAGTTACACGTCATCGCGATTTTTGTTCAAAGAGTAGGATAATCATATTCACCCTCTCCATCCTCTATTACCATGAAATAATAATAATGATATTAATAGTTTTATTTAGCAATGCTTTGAATATATAACATGTTATACCCAAATCATATAAATTATTTAAAAGTATTGATATAAAATATACAAATCAGTTAAGTCTTAGTCAGTCATTAAAACAGTTTTTGAAAAACACAAGTCATAATTAGTGAAAATTATTTTTATACAATAATTTTACAGCTCTCATGAAACGTTCATAATCATCAATTTCTTTTATCTCTTTCGGTAACTAATATTTTTACACAATAATTAAAAAATGTTTTATCACTTTTACATATCCTTAACTTTTCACTTTAAACTTCATTTTTTAAATATATACCTTTTCTATCATGACAAATGAAATTAAGTCTGTTATACCAATCATTAGGTATTGTGTTAGCTTTTATTCTAATTTTTTGAACTAACTAAGCATGTATGTGAACGGTAATCACAATTTAACCCTAATTTTACTCACATTTTAGAGTTAAAGCATAATAAAATGCAATCGTAAGTTGTATTTCGGCCAACTCTTTACAAAATTGATTAATTTAATTGCATAAAAATTAAGGATTTTAGCAGAGAATATACAACAAACGGTTTTTTTCCCTTAAAGCACACTTTCTCACAAAACAATATAAACTATAAAATTCTTTTATAACTTTATAATTTAATGATCATAATGATTATGATTTTGTACAAAAAAATGTTCAAACATAGAGATTTGCAACAGTAACTACAATTTATAAATGCGTCTTCAATACAACCTTCAAATAAAAAAATCAATGACATTTTTAAAACATATGTCTTTAACATTCTTATATATTTCCAAATTGGATCCACCATATCCTGCTTTAAGCCAAGCATTACGAATTAAAGGCTGAAATCGTATAGAATTTAATTGATCGTAAACTAAGGAATATAATTTGATGGCATTTCGTCGAGTATTAATATCAATATCTAACTCATTAATAGATACGTATTCTTTAATTCGTTTTAAAAAATATTTGAAAATTATATTTTAGCCAACATCCGAAGGATGTCCAAGGTCGGATATACAAGTAAGCTTTGTGTAATTCAGAGAACATAAATTCAAATAATTATAAATGCTTGACAACGCGATTTTATTCATTTTTTATTCAAAACAATTAATTCTGTGTCCAAGCAAAAATGCATTATTTTCTTTTATAAAATTATTCCATAAATTTTAAGCGCAAAAAAACTTAAATTTTAAAACAATACAATAAAAATAAAATTTGACTTATTGAAAATGCCCCAATAGTTTTCCATCTTTTGAGTTGCGGGTTACCAATACATGTGGCGGTTTATTCCGCTTACACTTCAACACGTTGGCTTCTTTCTTCTATCGCTTGAAAAAATAAAAATTTCTTGTTTTATTTCGAAATTTCACTATAACGGAAAGTACCGGGTAAAAATTGAGGGAGTAGTTGAAATGTCAAAGTATTGCAAAGTTAGCAACGTAATCTTAGAGCTAATATGTCAATTAGAAAAGATCATCAATAACTAGAGAATAACTCCTTTCTACTGACAACTCATTACATGGATTAACACTATTATTAAAATACGAATATATACTTCAGAACTCATTTTTTTCATTTGAATGTTAAGAATATCATCAAATCATATTATGAATAATTGCTCGTTAGCTTCGGTTTGATTTTCCACTTTTATGAGCTATTATTCTGTTTAATCTCAATTAAGCAATAAATAAAATATGTTAGTGTTGGCATAAGTTGTGATGAATGTATTCATAATTTTATCATTAGTTTATATGAAGTGAGCTTAGAATTGATTTTTACATTTGATCTATTCTTGTGTATCAAGTTTCAGCCATCAAGCATCAAGTATCTTGTGTATTAGTCATCTTCAACTATACATCAACTATCTTCAAGTATATCTCAACTAACTTCAGCTAGATCCTTATCTCAAGATCCAGATAAAGATTTAGATTTGGAACTTCTCAATGACTACAAATGACTTAAACCTAGCGGATTACTAAACGAATCTAACCCCAAGAAATTTTAGAAGCTTATATTACTGAAATTAATCCAAAATTAAGGTCCTTTGATGGTATGATTAAACTTAAAAAACAAGATAGCAATGACTATAAACATCTGAATAAACACATTAATAGGCTACGAGCATACAAGAACAGAATCAAACAAATACCAGAAGCTTTAAGATTACAAAAAAGAGAAGGTTTGAAAAGGAAAAGACAAGTTGAGTAGGTACAACCAAAATCAATGGCTCACAGCATTAGCTCAGCAAAAGTCCGATATGTTTAATATAATAATACCGATGATTTATTCAAAAGATTAAAGGTGTTGTGCGGAGAAAGAGACATTGGTAATGATAGCATTGAAGTAAGAAATAAAATTAATAGTATTTTAGAACTGCTCTTTAAGCAAAATGCTATCACTCCTCAGCATCATAAACTTCTTTTTAATAAAAGTTTAATTGTTAGATTTATGAAATCGCCACATAACTTCTCCATATTTAAATTCCATAACATCAAAAGTTTGATAAGAATCATCATTATCTAATAGTTCTGTAGGGGTATTATTATAGCAGTCTTCAAAATCAAAAGATTGATAAGGATCATCATCATTACCTAATAGTTCTAGAGGGGTATTATTATAGTAGTCTCCAAAATCAATAGTTTGATCAGAATCATCAACATTATCTAATAACTCTGGAGGAGTATTATTATTGTAGTCTTCAAAATCATCATTATCTAATAGAGTTGGATCAACAAGTGTGGATTCTAAAGCACTTGCATAATTTGATGTCATCATTTATATAAAAAAATTTTAGAAAAAATCTAAATAAATTCAATCAAATTTTTACTTTCTAAGTTTTTTATCTCTAAAGTTTTTTGATGAATTTTAGTTTTTAGATGTTTCGTAAGATATAACTTAAAAATAGTTTTACGACATTCACATATAATTTTGGGATGAAATATATCACGAATAGCCATTTTACAAATTTTACATTGATTTGCATAACCATATGCGAAGTATTTATTTTAATGAAACTCTTTTATTGGTTTATTGTTTCTGCATTTAAATGTATTATTATCTTCCATTTATAAGGAATGAAATTTTATTAAATTATTGTAAAATATCTCAATAATTTTTCTTCTATATATAAATGGAAACATATTTTAACATATGTGACATATCTATGATGAGTAAAAACTTTACAAGTCATGTGAGATCTCAAAAACATTTCAATAATTTAGAGAACAATGAAGAAGAGAATAATTTAGAGAACATAATGGATAGAGATATAAATGAACCAAACCTCCAAGAACCAATAGTACCAATACAATTTAAACTTCAGAAGGAAAAAACAAGAAGGAATAAGCATAAAGAACTACTGAAAAAGATTCTTAGAGAGTTTGATGATTTAGAGAGATACTATAAAGATGTATCACTTGACTTGAAATAGACTTGAAGCAGACTTGAGATGGCTGGTCGATCGTTTGCTCAATTTTTAATAACAATTTTAATTTTGTGCATAATTTCATACCAAATAAAAGTTAACATTTTTAAATATAATTATTTAAAAACTTGTGAATTTGAGAGATTCACAATTCTGTATGAAAAAAGTGTAAAATTAATAAAAATAAATGAATTTAAAATTCCAGTTTTGTGTTGTGTTTTTAGTGGGTGTGACATCAAAATAATAACAAAATCTAAAATTAATTTTCAAAGACTTGTATTATCACTCCTGATGTTAATTATACTGTCTGGTGATATTAGTTTAAATCCTGTTCCAGAATGTGATGATCAATTCAAAGGGTGTCTCAAAAAGTTCACTAAACATGAAGACAAAATTCAATGTCGCGAATGTAATAAAACCTATCATCTTATTTATGGTTTTAACTCTTTTCGAAAAGATAGAATAGGAAGAACTGGAGGTGGAATAGTTATGTTCATAAAGAAAGAATTAATTGTTAAGCAAAATGATATTGAAGTGAATGATTTAGATCTTCTCGAACTCAACATCAAATACATAAAATCAAAATTTTTCCGCTTAATAGCTTATTATAGTCCTCCAAATACAACCAGTGCTACAGATGAAAAGTTTTTTGACTATATTAAGAGTCTATCATTTGAAGAAACTATACTTATTGGAGATCTGAATATCGATTTGAGAAACATTTCAAGTAAAAATTGGACGAAAAATCTTAAGCCACGATTTAAACAAATTATTAAAGAGCCAACCCGTGTGAAGGATACCTCACAGACTTTAATAAATCACATTTGGGTTAATAATACAATAAATAAAAGTGCTTTCGGTGTATTTGATATGGCTTTTTCAGATCATAAGCCAATTTTCATGTGTAGAAAAATCAATTATTTTCATAAATGTAATAAAAAAGTGCAAAAATACATAACTTTTCGGGACTGGAAAAACTTAAATGAAAATAAACTGCAATCAAGTATTGAAAACTTGAGCTTAAACAACATCGAAGTTAATGAAAATAACATTAACTCATCACTTAATAACTTCAATAAAGACATTAAGGAAATAATTGATAGAGAAATATCAGTAAAAACTAAAAGAATTAATGATAAAGACAACGCCACTCAAATGGTTTAATAATAAAATAAAAATATTTATTCAAACAAGAGGTCATTATTACAAAACATATGAAAACTCAATTAGGAATAATTACATTGATTTAAATGCGAAAGAATTTTATAAAAGATATCGAAATAAAGTCATTTCAGCTATTCGTGCTTCAAAATACTTAACAATCGAAAAATCTATTTAAAAAATGGGAATACCTGGCAAACACTGAATAAATTTTATTCTACAAAGAAAGCATTGAAAAGTCAAACTATTATAAATCAGATGGAGTCGAATGACTTCTTTAAACACTTCTCTGGACTCTTAAGTAATGAGAAAGAGGTTGAAGAAAACGAAAACGATATAGAACTCAATTATAGCCCACAAACAAGTGCTACCTTTCTTTCAATGAAATAACACAAGACTTCATAATAAAATACATTCATAAAATGTCTAATAATAAGTCAACAGGTTTTGATAAACTCAGTGTTAGAATTATTAAGCGTTTTTGCGAAAAAATTATATTATTTTTGGTCACAATAATGAATGCATCGTAAAGAACCGGTATATTTCCCGATGAACGAAAAAAAAACAAAACTGATCCCAATATTTAAAAAGTCTGGTTCAAAGACGATTGTTCTAACTATAGACCAATTTCAGTTTTGCCGATATTAAGTAAAATCATTTAGAAATTTGTCGAAATTGAAATATCTGAATACCTGTCAATGAATAAATTGGTGCAATTTGGTTTCAGAAAGTCTAACTGAACAACAGATGCATTGCTTTTTATTAAAAAAGCAAATTCTTATAGCTAGAAATGAGGATAATTACTGTGAAGTAATAAATCTAGATTTGGAAAAAGCCTTTGATTCAATTCCACATCATCTTCTTATACTCAAGTTTTTTAGACTAGGATTAAATAAATGTTATTATTTTCTTAAAACACTAATATTTTAAATTTTGACAAAAAGAAAATTTATTTCAAACATATGTAGCATTAATTTTGATATTTATTTGATGAATATATTTCGAATTATATAATGAATGAGAATATTGACTAAGATTATAGAGAAAGGCAATGAGTTATGCAATGCACTAACTTTTTCTAAGGATAGACTTCGTCCAGACACACTTTCCTTGATATACAAATGTCCAGGGATAAAGTCAATGAAATTTTTGTAGATTTTTTTAGACAATAATCATTAAAGATATATATTATGAAACCATATGATTGAAATTTTAATAAATATTAAGCTTCACATAAGTTGTATTAAATATTTGAGGATAGAAATCGTATGAGTCTAAAACTTGGGTAAAATGATATCATAATAATGCAAAAATTGGTTTATTTAAGAAAGAATTAAACAATAAATATAAAATTAAAAGCAATTTCAATATTATAAGAACATAATAACATTATATTAATATTAATGATAGCTTAACATGAGTTCAATAGTTTATTAAAAAAAAATGTTACTTATCTATTATTTAGAAATAAATTTTGAAATTTAATTTATGTTTTAAGTGCTTATTGCAAATAAAAACACT
>JAQFZT010002521.1:0-11359 GCA_034696325.1 Camisiidae sp. | reverse complement strand
GAAGTTCACGCACAGATCTCATCAAAATCTAAACTGTTTTCTAGTTCCAGCACTTCATACACATGTCCACCTAATAGTGAGGTGTCATTCTTCGATACAGCACTTCCGGGAACACTACCAGTGCTGAACCGACGATGTGTTGAGTCGGCGATCATAACAGGTCTGGCATTGAATTGTGAGATATCGAAGCGATCGCTATTTGATCGGAAGCACTACTTCTACGCAGATATGCCCGCAGGTTATCAAATAACACAACAAAGAGATCCAATCGCTACCAATGGATTCATTGAGTTTATTGTACACAATCAATACTCAAACAAAAAGGCATACATTAAAAGATCGCAATTAAAACAAATACAATTAGAACAAGACTCGGGAAAGTCATTACAAGACGAGAAGAATAATAGAAGTTTAATAGACCTGAATCGCGCAGGAATTGGATTAATGGAGTTTGTCTTCGAGCCAGACTTGAGAAGTGCTGGCGAAGCCGTCTGTTTGGTTAAGGAATTGGTGTTGATTCTGAAGCATTTGAAGACATGTACGTGTAAAATGGAAGAGGGAGTGCTCAGAGTCGACGCTAACATATCAGTCAACAGACATAACCAGCCATTTGGCGTCAGGACTGAAGTCAAAAATCTCAATTCCTTCCGATTCATGCAAAATGCCATTCAATATGAAATATCTCGACAAATATCACTCATTGAGAGTGGTGGTCATGTCGTCAATGAGACGCGAATGTATGACATGAAACTTAAACGAACTTTTCCGATGAGGGATAAGGAAGTGGTTCAAGACTATCGCTTTATGCCTGAGCCCAATTTACCCCCTTTACTATTATGTGATCAAAAAGATCGAAAGTCTCATTTGGTTAATATTTATGACTTTAGAAAACAAGTCAAACATTTGCCGAATCAATTGCGTCAAAATTTGATCAAAACTTTTAACTTGAATTTAGACAACATTTTCATTCTTATGAATGAGAACGGAATGACACAAATGTTTATCGATATCTGGAATAATAGTAAAACAAAAAAATCTGATATCATTTTTTCATTTATTAATTCTGATCTCAGATTTCATCTGAAAGGTTCAAAATTTAATTTTGAATCATGTCCTGTGAGCACGAGTTTTATCGCAGAGATAATAGATATGTTAGTAAATGAAGAGATTTCATCGGGAACTGCGAATGACTTATTGGGACTTTATTTTCAGAATGAAAAGCGGACTCCAAATGAATTAGTCAATGAATTTAATTGGAAATTGATTTCAGACAAAGAAACAATTGAAAAGATATGTAAAGCAACCATAGATTTATATCCAAAAATTGCCAAAAAGTATGCAAAAAGTGGTGTTAGAAAACCTCACTCTTTATTAATTCAAAACGTCTTTATAGGGTTAGGAAACAGAGTTAATATTGAAGTTATTTGGAATGTTTTCGATGAATTGCTTCGTAAGGATAAAAAATAAAATAAAATTTCTTTTTAAAAAATTGTTTAATTCATTATACTGTTAGTCAATCAAATTAAAGAAATAGTTTTCGAATCACTTGAAACCCGCTCTTTCTTCAGAAACTTTTTTCTCACTTTTTGCGATAGTTTTCTTTTCAAAAGATATTTCAGCGAAAGTGACAATCACTTTGAAACCGTTGATTTGATGATTCTCATCAACAAACGCTTTAATGCATTCACTCTCACTTTCAAATCCAATAAAAGCTGCTTTAAATTTGTTGGAACGACACTTATCCGAAACAATCATTTTTGAATTGGGAAAAGCATTAGCAATATCTTCAATATTAGATGACTGGGAGATATGGCTCACTCTTAAAACACAGTTATTTATTTCGCAAACGTTAGTCACTTCTTGATAATTAACTCTTTCGAATTCCGATAAAAGCGAAACTTTCCTTTGATTATGAATTCTAATCAAGTTTTGCCACGAATTTTTGCTTTCACTTTTGAGAGGATTACTTAATTTTTTGCGAATGCTATAAACAATTCGGCCCAACATTATCTTCAGGAATAAGAAAACTCTTTGAAAACTATTCGGAAGTCATTAAACAATATAATCCGAAAGCATTGACCGAAATAGATATTAATGAAAGACATTATGACATTATCATATACTTCCAAATTAAGCCCTTCTTATACTCGAATCAAAACTCACTTTGAACTAACTTTAATTGTAAATTTTGTGCAAAGTTTTTAAAAATCTCCCTTTAATTGGAGAAACATTTAAATGCTTGAGTGAAGATATTGATGCGCTCTAATTGTTTTAGAATTAGGTTATCATAAATAAGTTTAGCTATTAATCAAAAATTAAATATCATTTAAAAACTTTAAAATCAAACGGAAATTCTTTTTCCATTAGAGAAAGACATGTTTCAATCAAAATATTTCATCTGAAAATAACCAGTTTTTCTAAATAATAAGAAAAGCCATGAAAATCAAATGCGTTTTAATTTCTTAAAGAACTTTTTCATTTCATCACTTGATTTATAAAACATGAAGAAATAATGTTAATTACAATCATTAAAGATATATTTATTTAATCTCAAACTTTTATCTATTTTTGAAAATATTTTAACAAAATTTGTAACACATTTTCTGATAAAGATAACAATTAACAGATATTTAGAGACCTTTAACTGACAATTTTGAACCAATGCTTACAATATTTGATTTACACAAATGACTCAATAAAATCATTCAATGAATAATTATATTAATTCCAAGTTTTTCATCACTAATGAAATGTTAATTAAAGAATAAAATTAAAAAAAGTAAATAAAAATAAATTACTGATAGAAAATGACTTTTGAAAAGTGATTCCCAATCGATGACAAAAACCATCGAATAATATATTCGATTTGAAAAGTAATATTTAGCTCATTATAAAAGATTTTTACTGAAGAGGTAAAAGTTATGAAAAACTGTTGTTTAAAATAAGTTAATATTCAGTATTATTAGTTAACAAACTATTTGCGCACTATTTGCACACTTGATTGAATTGATTAAATTGTGCTTAAACATAGATTCTCTAAATGAATGAGATTCATATTTCTATAAAATTCTTAGTTTCTATTTGAGTGATTGAAAAGTTAAAGTTTAATAAATTAAAAAATTTGAGTCAACCTTCAAATATCACAATTAAATAGTTAAGTACTATAGACCTTTTGAATACAATGTGACTTACATTAAATTATCACAACTTTTTATTAGGCTTTTATTACCGAAGCCTTTAAGATGTGATTCTTTTATTTTTGAATCAATCAAATCATACAATTGCACGTCTTATTATGTTTTAAAGTATTTTCTCTTGTATTTCCGCAAATTCGGTCTATTACGGGAGTTTCGGGTGTTGGGTCACTGATCATCTACTTCTATAATATATGAATCATTTGAAATATTTGGCATCAATTTAATGTTAGAGTCAACACATTTGTTGTGATCGAAACGAAACCGATAAAACGGAAAACAAAGGCTCATTTCAGGGCTTTTTGTCATATATGACTCATTGATTTCCACAGGACTTCTAGGATTTTTTATGTTTAGTTGTTCTCATTTTGGAAGGAAATAAATAGATCTGTTTTTGCCTTAAAAAGTCTGTATACATAAGTTCAGGAGTTGATAGCGACCAACAAATAGGTTCAGATGCATTTTTGACTTTAATGCCTAAAATTTTGCTTTTAGGCAAATAATACGAACTATTGGGTAAAAGATCTGATAATATGAGCTCATTTTCAACACATTTGAAGTAAAGTTTTTGAGTTTCATATTTGAGTGTTTGGATTTCGCTTTTCATGCGTTCGTGGCCAAATCGCTCTACTTGCAAATCAAACTTCTTATAAAAATAGCTGTAAATCATTTGGTCGGCTCTATTCAAAAGTCGAAGTTTATTCTGAGCGCTTTCATTCAATTCTGTCAGTGAAGAGTCATTTTCCAAACGATACCTTACATTATGCTTAAACACAATAACATCATGTATTGGCCAACAAAGTAAATGTCTCAATAAAATCAAACTTTCATCCATTCTTTCGGCAATCATTACTAGTTTGAAATTTGAGTCCAATTTTTTAATAAAATGTTTAATAACAACTAAATTATCGAAATAGTATGGGTCGAGCCCTAAATCAAAGCTCATCTGATTTCTACCGAATTTTCCGAGAAATCGTTTATTATAATTGATTTTTGTATGATTTGGAGAATTGGAATACAAAACAGTTGACAAATCTTTGAGAGAAAACCCTTTGAAAGTACTTTTGAGGTCATAATAATTAAATAGAGATTCAAAGAGAAAGACGGGGTCACGCATTATAGTTAGAAATATAGAATTTGAAGGCATTATAGTTTTAATTTCATTGTAATTAAATCTGGAGTGATGTGTAAATATGTTGTAAACTTTACCGAATTTAAGTTTGATTGAGTTGAGTGAAGGAACCATTCGTCGGTTGAAAGGTCTCGGATGACCCAAATAGTTGGCAACACTCGGAAGAACAAATGTCAAGTTGTGGTAATCGCCATATCGTAGAAAAATGTTCTGGACTGTAGAACTGCCACATTTGTGAGTCTTCAGGAATACTATGTTTTCAATCGGTTTACACGAAACCCTTTCTATTCTACTCAAAACTATCGAAGTTTTGCTCAAATTCTGGCTATTTATTGATGAGCTTTTTGTGTTATTTTTCTTCCTAACAAACAAAAACTCAGTCAAAAGCTCATCAAAAGTTATAGAAAATCAAAACATACAAAATTACGTTCGTTATTATGATTCCCATCAATGAAATGATGCAAAATGTTATCAAACATTTCATTTGCTTATATTTTGCTGTAAAACAATGCGATCCCATCTCTGAAAACAGATCAACAATTTTAGGATTAATTTCGCATAAAGTTTGAAAACTTTCTGATTATATAAAACAAAAGCAAAATTTGTTGACTTTTTATTGATTTGAATTTTGCATTAAATTGATTATTGAAAGCAATTTTAGTAACTTTTTTGCAGTAATAAACTTAAGCTCTCAATAGAAAAGTCTTATGAATATTAATGAAATGACAAAACTCTAACCAAAACAAGAAAAATCGATTCATATGAATATAAATTAAGACGATATTAATGAAAATGTCATGAAAAAGTCTCTATCATTTGGGAGATAAAAATAAATGTCAAATAACTTCGTATTAATTATTCATTAATTACATTACAATTATTTGATTTTTATGATTACACAAGTCTATAATTAATGAGAATTACCTTAAAATTGAGGTCAACTTGAAAACGATGTAATGAAGTATTGATTTGAATTGATATGAATTGAAAATAAATAATTATTTATAAAATACATAACTATTAATACGAATTCATTGTTGTCATAGAAAATGGTTTATTAAAAATGTGTCAACATTTCACTCCATATAAACTTCTTGAGCACTGAATTTCCGAAAACATCAATATTTGGACAATTGATTGTGTAAATAATTAACATAAAAACACATAAATATTAATGATTTTTCTAAAATATTGTACTTTAGAGTCATTTAAAAATTCGAATTAAAAATCTGATTAAAAACATAGACATAGAAAACGTGATTGTTTTCAATATGAAAGTGTCTATGATTTGAACGCTTTATACGAAAATAACTGCATATAAAATGAGACATAATTTATGGAGTGTTTTTGCACATGTTTTTAAAGGTAAATATTATTGATTTTCGATACTCATGATTGAGAGAAGAAAACGAAAAGAAAACGAATTGGTTGAGTGATTACTTGCGGAAAAGCAATGAGTTCTCCGAAGAGTAAAGTATTATCGAAATTATCGATTGATCGGTCATTACGAAAAGCGATCAAATCGTTTGAAAGAAGTGAATACTCGAGTTGTAGCGCTTACTTTTGCGTGGCTTTCAAGTTGTCTTCAAATAAAGAATTGTCTGAAAAATGGAAGTCCACTTTTTTATATGCATTCGACAGACATATCAACCATTTGGAGCGGTTCGCAGACAATCAAACAGTTATCAATGCATTCAATGAAGCGATCGATGCGTTTCCCAACTGTGAAGACATTCATTACAGTCAAGGAATCTATTATTATAAGTAACTATTCATTGACTATTCACTGACTATCCATTGACTAATCATTTCATATCTCTTCTAAACTTTTATCACCAGAAAAGGGCTTCTCTCCAAAGCTGTCACATCTTTCTTAACATCGCTTGCATTGAATCCGAACTACAATTTGTCGCATTTGTGTGTCGAGAACATAAAGGCTTCCTCTATCGCTCGCTGGCATTTCATTATGATTAATGATATCAAGAGAAACACTGCTTTTAAAAACGCTATTTTTAAAGCTGTTAAAAGTGGTTATAATGATGTTTTAGACATTGGCTCTGGAAGTGGTCTATTGAGGTCAGTCTCTCATAGCTATAGTTTCTAACAATTTTCAATTTCTCACATTATTATTGCAAAGTCTTTACGCACTCGAAGCCGGAGCTCATAAAGTGTTTGCGTGTGAAGTATCAGAAATGTTGTGTCATATGTGTAAAGATGTGTTTGAAAGCAATCAAGTCATCGATAAAGTCGTGCTTTTCAACGATATGTCAACTAATTTACAAATACCTCAAACGATAGATAAGCCGTGAGTTTGATTTAATTTTAAAGAATTGACTTAAAAATGTGATGTCTTTTAGTGTGAATCTTGTGTTCACTGAGATATTTGACGCCGCATTGTTTGGTGAACACGTTTTAACAACAATTCATTCGGCACTAAAGAACTTATTGGATCCCAACCACGCAATGGTTATTCCAAACAAAGCAACAGTTTATGGTATTCTTCTAGAGAGTCGAGAACTGCGCGATTGCTTCACTTTAAATCGCAATAAGTTTGGAAACCTTGTCGTTTCAGAAGATATATCCATATGTGTCAACTATAGTCATGTCAAATATACAACTGTTAACTTATCCAAAGTCGCGGACAAAAAATATTTGAGTCAACGCTTCGAAATCATTAATATTGATTTCAATGATATCCATCAAATCGAAAAGCTCTTAAAAAATGATTATGAGTTAAGTTTATGTGTGAAATGTTGCGAAAGCGGAACATTTGACGCAATTGGTATTTGGTTTGATTTGAATTTGATCGATGACATCAACATATCAACTGAGCCGCCATCAGAATTGATCGGTTGGGAACAAGCCATATATCCCGCGTCTGTTCAACGTGTCACTGTTGACAGCAATACTAAAGTTGATTTAAGTTTTACTTTCAATGAAGATTACATGAAATTGTCTAAACTCAAAATTTTAGATGATTTAAGCAATAAAAATCAACTTAAAGTTCATGAATTCAATTACGATGTTATAAAATATTTAAATTCTTATAATTTTCACGAGCCCTTCATAGAAGTTTTGGATGAACTTTTCAAAAGCGGTCAAATCAAAAACATAATAGATATGACTTATTTGCCCGTTTCGAGTTTGCATTCTGTTAATCATACATTTCTCAAAAAAGTAATGATTATTACCGATGATAATGAAATAAGAGATAATATCAAAACTTTTATTGAAGACACAAAGACAAAAAAAGATAAAATCAAATTATTGAGTTTTCAACATTTTATGGCAACAAATCATTCGATTGAAAACTCTTTAGTTTTAACGGATTTGATTGAATCTTCAGGATTAATGCGAAGCAATATATTAGAAAAGTTGGCTTATCTCAAACTCTATGTCCTAAAGTCTCCAACTTTCATACCTTTCAAAATATGTGTCAAAGGAGTACTCATTCAAAGTCAAGACCTAATCATTAGATCTCGTTTAGTCAGTGATGACAACGTTCACGGATATAAAATAAAAGAGTTTTTGAATATTTTTGAGGTGAATATAAGACTTATATTAATAATAAACTTCTAATAGTTTATAATTTGACTGATTTTCAGACCGAAACTTTACAAAACATCGATTTGAATAAAACTCAAAAAACAGATCTGAGCAATAATTTTAATCTTTTGGAAATCAATTTGGATGAAAGAATTGGATCAAAAGATGAAATAAATGTGGAACCAAGCAATAAATGTTCAGTAATTGTGGAGAAAAGGGGTGAATTGCATGCAGTCCTGTATTGGTATGAATTACACTTAACTCCAGAAGTTATCGTCAGTTCATTAAAATTAGGGCCTAATTGGCATTCGGCTGCTTTTATTATCAAAGAACCGCTCAAACTCGATAAGGGAAACAAACTTCTCATCTCTTGTATATTCACGAATGGATTTTTACGTTTGAAATTATCGTCTGATCCCAATAATTGACTTATTTAGAAATCAATTTTTAATTAATTTAAAGTTGAGGTCAATTTACAAAAAGGTAGTGATTTTTTCCATAAATTAGTCGAATAAATATACAATTGAAACACATGCAAAACAAAGTAATTGATATAATTAAATGTTTAATTATTGTGATAAAAGTTTATTTGTCGAATAATGTCAGTCCTCAATCACTCCTTAATTACTACTCGAGTTAACACTTGTATTAAAGTTTACTCTGTTCTGTAAAAGTTTATCCAGTTTACCGTCCGATGTCTTCCACTAATGATCACCTGACAAATGTACTCAACAAGTCCTTTATTATAATTGCACAATAAAATTTTGTAGACATTTCAAAAAATAATTAGATTTTAAATAAATCAATCACACGATAACACGATATGAGTTTTAATTAATATCTAATCATTAGATTCTACTAATTCTTCAAAGTCTGCTTCTTCTCGTAGTCATACACTTGAAATGACTGTCACTTGAAATGATATATAAGTTAATGATTAAGTATTTGCAGCGATTTGAAAGTTAGTTGAGTTCAACTTTAAAAATAGTAATAATTTAAACACAAGTTTGAAAATTATATTTCTTTAAAGATCTATGAAAACAGTTAATCTTAATCACTATTACGTAAACCGATGCATATATTATAAGTAAATTTGGCTGAAAATAATAAGAGAATGAAAGTAACCATTAGTTGAATGATTCGAATCAATTCTATTGTTAACATTGAGTTACTATCGAGTGTCAAAATACGTATTGTGAAAGTGAAGTGAAATAAAATGAATAAATAGAAGGAAATAATAGTTTGCATTTCAAAACAGCATATTTTAAGGCAAGCACTCAATAATCCAAATAATGACAAAATGATCATAAGTATTGAATCAATTTTGATGTGTCCAAAAGTTGTTCCGTATAAGTATCCAAATGTCAAGAGAACAATTGCAACAATTATATCAATGGTGCAAAAAATCATTAACAACTTTATAACTATTGATAACTTTTCGTATTCAATACATCTCTGCTCTTCATATTCATGGTTATCATTAGCAGAACTACTATTCACAGAACTGATCGACATTTTTGTATTCTTTAAGATTTCATGAAAAATCAAGAAATACAGTATTACACAAATTATCTGTTATAATGAGAATTTCTATATCGAATGTACTCTTTTGAACAAAGTTTTGATCAATTCTGACTATTTTAAGACTATTTATTTATTCAATTATAATTATAAACATAGTTCTTATCACACAAGTGGTAAACCGTTTTCTTATTGTTTACAATTTATAACCAAATGATCATAATTTTATTCAATACATGAAAAGTAAGTTCTCTGTGAACTTGATTTTAGTCATAAGAGTAATAGATCATTGATTTGAATAAGTAATTGATTGAAAGGAAAAAATTGTTTCTCATATCTAATAATAAGAGAAAATGTGAGAGTTTTCACGATCTGAAAACTGAGATCTGATAAATCATTTTCAAGTGAAAGGCATTATGCAATCATTCTTTTCATGTTTGTTTAACTCTTTAATTGCTTAAATGATTTATTATTAACTTTTAGACATAAACAATGATCTAATAATAATATAATAATTCTTGAATATCTCATGTTAAGCTACAGTAAATGTATTATTAAATACTTATTTCTAACTTATTCTTAAAACATTGTTCATAAAGTTCAGAGTTTAGAGTTAAAAGTTTGTTGGGTTTTATCAATTATCGTTTAATGAAATGAATTAAAAGTAAAATTAAAAATTAAATTTATAGTCAATGAAGTTTCAACCGAAAAAAGCCTTAACTTTGATTCAAATGAATCATACATTTAAGTGTTTGTCAATTATAAGTGGTTTAAGGTTTAGTGACTAAAGACTATTAATTAGAAGTGGATTTTTCCCGAGTGTTAACACTATCAAGTCTAAGTTCATTACTGAAGACTGTAGAATAACTTTTGGTATTAGTGTATTTGTTCGACACCTGTTCAAAACGTCAAAACTCAAAGTGTTAAAATTCAAACTAAATACTTAATTAACTCAATATTAAGGTATTTAAAGCAAATTTTATTTTTAAATCAAAATTTATGTTTAAAAATTAAATAAAATTCTAAACAAAGAATATTTTTCAAGAATAACTCAATGAGAAAATAGATTGCATTCTTAAGATAAAAATTGCTATAAATTCTCGGAGGATTTACTACAACTCTTTATTCACAAAGAATTTTAACAGGTGTTAAACATTTGGAAATATCAATTTTGTCAATACAGATTCCACAATTTGAATGGATTTACCATTTTAAGAAGTTTGATTTGAGCATGGATAAATTACTCTATAAATTAACATGGATAAATTACTCTATAAATTAGCATGGATAAATTCAGGATAAAACATAAATATATTTATCCTTATTATTCTCACTTTATATCACTTAAGCAAAGATTATAAATAATTTGAGAAAACTTAGAAATAACTGATAGAGTAGAGTGCGTTTAAGCATTTCGATATCTCTTTCATTCAAAATTTCATTTCATTTCAAATATTCTCTCATCCAACTCAACAAAATGTTTTATTATTGACTTTCATTCAATTTGTAGATTTATATGTAACGTATATTCTTATCATAAGGCTATTAAGTAACTTCTGATTATAGAGTAAGCTCAGAGATTCAGTGTTTGATACCGTTCTTGAATTTTTGAAAAAAATAGTTTGATGGCATTTTTAGAAATATATTGAATTGGAAAGATAAAGAGGTATTAAAATACTAATCGATCATTCTGAGCATTTACATGAAATGTTCTGTACAACAATTCAATGGTGTTCAACTTTCACGATAATTTAAAATGGTGTAATCAGATGAAATTCAAATATTTCAAAGTTATTTCTGGTTCAAAAATTCAAATTCACTTTTCAAAAATTCAGAAATGCTTAAATCTTATGTTTTTCCATGACTATTCTCAAATAGAAGTATAAAAGAGCTATTCGCAAAACGCTATGCGGCTTGTCCTAGGAGACCAATTTTTTTGATAATTTTTCCATAGATAGAGGACCAA
>JAQFZT010002520.1:0-11362 GCA_034696325.1 Camisiidae sp. | reverse complement strand
CGTCCAATTTGGAACACCCTGTAAAAAGTATGAGATTTTCACTTTACGCAAAAATAAATTTGATTTTCGTAATCAGCAACCTCAAATTAGTTTATAAACTTTTTTTCACAAAAATCTGAAATTTACACTTCCCTACCCTTGCTTGTTAGTTTTTCTAATATATCAGTATTTGAATATGAGAGGAGAAGTTATTTCTTATTGAATATACAGATTAAAGATATAAATCTTAAAATACCTCTGAAGCCTACACACAAATATCAGGGACATTCACTTTTATAAAAACTTGTTTATAAAAATATTGAATTCTACTGTATATTTGTCGCCTACTACTCAAAATGCACCCACTTTTGAAGTCTTCAAATAAAACATTTAAGTTATTGAAACTTTTATCTGTTAGAAAACCTCATTCAAAAACTTGAGTTTAAGTCCAAACTTTTACTGACTCTTTCTGTACGAAAATCTTGTTAAGTTGACAATGAAATATATTTTTATTTTTTATTTTCTTCTTAATTTTGAAGCTCTGTTAGTAAAACAGCAATCAGTTTGTAATAAGAATGTTACGCGACATATAGACAGAGTTTATGCTAAAATGATGACTATCGGAGAACCTGATAGAAAATTCCCTTACAATCAAGTGGAAGCTCAGCAGTATTGCACGTGAGTATAAATTGTTGAAACTTCAAGATAGAAACTTATAGAGTATATCTGTATCTGAAATCAATTTAAATTTCAAATAAATAAGTGAAACGAGACAACTGTTAAGTACTGCAGAAAATCATTCAAAACAATGTCTTAAAGGACTGCCAAAGCAAATGACATCAGTAATGATATATACCATCAAAAACATGGCAAATCAAATATGCAAAAAAGGCTCAAAATTATTACCTGAATTATTATTGGCATCCAATTGTATTAATACAGCCAATAATGAACTTCAAAAGTGTGTCGTAAGATTTATTGATGCAGTGCTTGGTATTAAACATGCTGAAGATAAGTTAAAAATTCCTTTTGTTTGTTGGTATAAAAATTATTTTTTTCTTTTAAGTTAATTATTTTTGTCAACTTTTTACTCAATCTTTTTTAGTGAATATATTCAAATTCAAAACTGTATGTTAAATAAATTGAAAAAAATCAATGTATGTAATGAAAGTCATTCGGAAACAACCAAACGATTTATGGACTCAATTATGGGAAATGTTATTGACTTGATATGTGGCGAATATACGGGTAACAAATGATTAATTAGTGTTCATTTAATTATTTGAATACTTTTTGCACTGTTTAGAGTCGACCGATAAGTGTCAAAAATTAGGTGACTATTCATTTCATTTAAATGCTCTCAATTCATTCTTTTATAAACTCTGGAATAAGAAAATTTTTTCCAAATTTCAACTTTTAAGGTGAGAGACCAAAAAAGAAGAAGAACCAGAGAAGAACCAGATCAATCATTTTGCCGATCATTGACTTATTTATAAGCTTTGCAGAAGTTTAATCATCAAATGATTCAAACTTTATTTTCCACAATTTAAAAATAAGAATTAATTTAAATAAGAAAAATATCTAAATTGTTTGAAGTCAGCACTTAATATTAGGATTTTTTAAGTACTACTATTAAACTGCTATCGATGAAATGCTTTCGTGCATAACATGTTTTTCTATGTACAGTAAAACCTGTGAACTAAGGACAGTAAATGGACCGGTCAAAAGTGTCCCTCATATACAGGTGTCCTTCTAATAAAGGGTGTCATTTTTCTTAACAAAATCTTATTGTTTATTGAAATAATTAGTTATAAGAGTTTGTTTTGAATTTTTATGGATAAACAAAGCCTTTTTCTCAATATCTCCATGAATATCATATAATTGATCGGAAATATCATGAAACCCTCTTTGGCTACAAAATAATTTAAATTTTTGAAAGTACATGATTCCTTCGGTCCAAGAGATGGTTTCTGGTTCAATGGGAGATGAACCGGGCTCAGACTCTTCGTAATCTTCAGGTTCGCTGCAAGTGCTGTCGATGGCTGCCTCATCATTGTGTCTTTTATTCCTTGAATCATATTGTCTTCCCATCCATCAGATATTTGTTCGCATGTCTCGAGATCATTGTTGAAGTTAATAATTTCGTTAGGAGTAGAGCTTTTTAATTTCTTTCTGGACCGGTCTTTAAACTCCTCAAAAGCCTTTCTTATTTCGTTCTTATTGTTGAGTGTATTAGTAATTTGATTTTTACTACATTTAAACTCTTCACCCAATTTTCGTAAACCGAGACTAGGATTACTCTCTTTCTTATTTATCACATCAATTTTCTCTTCCAATGTAAGAAATCGCAACTTAGGACCAGACATTTAGACCAGAATATAATTAAAATATCAATAAAATCAATGCGAAAAATTTTACTTTTTTGCAAAAAGCTAAAACAAACACGTTGAAATGTCAAATGACAGTGTCCTTCGTTGACAGTTTTCTAAGATAAGGAAACTGGATAATGAGCTGTCCCTGTCCACGTCAGACAGGTGTCCTCGTTATAGAGGGTGCTTATAAATAGAAAACCTTTGGGACTGAACCTGACCTGTCCTCCTTTTAAAGGTGTCCTTCCTATCAAGGTGTCCTTTGACACAGGTTTTACTGTATTTATGTTTCTAATATAAAAGTTGAAGCGCAAAATCATAAAAGTTGTTGTTCTTTAAAATAAAATAAATACAAACTTATAAATTGAAAGCAAATTAAATAAAGTACTTAAACTATATTAAATTCTTATATCTTTCCCCGCAAAATGCAAAAAATTAATATTAAATGGTTGAGTTCCTTTCCAACATATTATAGCACATTTATCATATAAGGGGATTTTAATTTTTTCCGAAAAATGCATAATTTTCAAATTCTTTGTTTTTTACACAGTACACCACTAACCTTTGAATATAGTTTCAAATATTCTAACAAATGTAATGAATTCTTCATCGTCTAAAACACCTCCATTTTCAAAAATATCTCCCAAATTAAAAATAACATGTGGACTGAATAATTGTTTTGCGATTTTAAACGATTGAAACATTTGCCATTCATGACGAGATTCTGCCAAAATTTGATTCCACGTATTTGGGAACAAATGAATATCAGAAATGAACATTACGTTTGTAAAATTTTCTCTATTTGTTGGTTTTGATGAGTTCACTTGAGGTCACCAATCACATCGTGAGAATGTTATGTAATATATAAAATATTCACAATAAAAATTGAGAAAATAATCATTAATAAACTTATCACCAAAAAGTAAATTCTCCTTTATGTCATAATAATTCTCTTTGCATTGCTATGACTTAAGCCAATCCGAAAAAGTTTAATTAAATTCAAAAAGATTTGAACTTTATTTATATTTTTAATTTATTAGAAAAATATAATGCAAATTTAAAATTGAAATGTATAATGTTATTTTCATCCACCAGAAAGATATAGTTACAGATAATATTTACAGAATGTACTAAAATGTATAATATTTTCTTAATTCATTACTTCTATGAGCCGTAACGATAAAAATGAAGTAGAATATAGATAAGGAGAACAATTTTATCAATTTAAATAACTAATAAAAAAATCAAGTGTCATTGGATTTTTTTTTTAATATATTGCATTGATTTTGTTGATAATATAATTTGATTTGTTATCGTGAACTGTTGTAAAATTTTTACAACAATATTATATTACCTAAAATGGAAAATGTTTTATTAAAACACTTTATTCAGTGAAAATATACAAAATTTGATTGACTTCTTAGCCGATAACTTTTTTCGAGGAAATCCATACTCTTCCTCATAGCTTAAAATTGACAATGGCTTAATAATGCCAATTATCACTTATTAATATATATCACCTTTTTTAAGACTTATGTATAATTAAGATTAAATTAATAAGATATCTCTCAATAATAAAACTTTCTTTCTCTGGATCACAAGAAGTAACTATCGGGAAAGCAAATTGATTAAGTCATGCGAAAGGGATATATATAAGCGACTATTGATATTTTTATGTCAATATCTATAAACAGCCAATAGAAAAAATCAATAAAATATTATCATTTATAAATTTATGATAATCTCAATAAAATGAATTCGAAAACTTGTGTATCAGCAGGAAGTATCGGATGAAAATTACAAAAATCTGTAAAAAAATTTGATTATTCGAAGTAATAAACTTAAGTTTAATTATAATTTACTTTGAATGCTATTATGCGAGTCATGACAAACTGATTACCACATGTAAAGCCAATTAAATGTCTTCTATCACTAACTCTTTCCATTGCATTTAAAAACTGATAGAAAAGAACGCATAAACTATAGTTTAAAAAATGAATGAATAGATTATTTTATACCTTAAGTTTACGGCTTATATTCAATGAACTTATCATATGAACATATAAGTTTTGTAATGCTTTATATGATTTCAAAGATTCATTATTAATAGAAGCTGTGATTAAATTAAAAATAAAGAGGAAAACTATTAAGACAAAAATGGCAGCAAATGCTACACAAAACACCAGAAACAAGAGATCCTCGAAAATAAGGAGTTGTAATGCAAGTAAATTCGTGGGAATCAGTGTATAAATAAGTGCCAAATAATACTTTAACCAAAATTTGTTATACATTTTGATACGAACACAAATTTCATCATGTTCTTCAATTAGCTGGTCTATTAGTTTATTACTATAGAAAAATTTACTTGATTTCTTCGATATAAATTGTATGTTAGTATTAAAAGACGCAAATCTTATTGAACAATAATAGCAAACAATAAAATAATAAAGAAAAATGAAGAAAATGGTAGATGTTAAACTCAAACCAGAAATTATTAATAGAAATGCACTGAAAATGCCATATCGTATGAAATCTAAAAAATCAAAAAATATAACAAAAATCGCAACAGATATCAAAATTATTAATAACATAATTAAATGAAAAACAATATTTATAATTGATTTAATTGATCTTATTTTTCGTAAGAAGTTTTTGATCACAATTCTATCGTTGAGTTTAATTGAATCGAATGATTGCAAACCATTTATAACTTCAATGATTTCAAACCATTTGTAATCATTAACATAACTTTGATTTAGTATATAAACTGTTGTGAGAGATAATATGGTACAAAAAATTATGCACACATAACAATATTGAGTAATTCCACCAAAATATTGAATTAAATCGTAATAATAAAGAGGAACTTTCCCTTTATTCACATTCATAGAATACAAATATAATGAATAACGAAATATCATTGTCAATAAATGTAAACTGAGAGCTATTGTCTTCAATTTCTGAATTAGTCTTTGTTTTTGAGTAAAATTTTTACTGCTTATATCGAATCTATAAAATATCCAATATTTATAAAGCGGATAATCTATATCATTGATGATAAGATTTTCGTTAACCGTTTGAGACATCTCTTCCAAAAATAACTCTCATATATTCTTAGCTTTTGATAGAGTCGAACTTACGTTACTTTACTTTTAAAACTTAATACTCAATTGACTGTTTCATTAAAATAAGAATCTTATTCATAAGTTTTCCAATTAATACAGTAATGATTTTTACTCAAATGCATAGCAACTACTCTTGCATATGACCATATTCTCAAACAAAAGATTAGTTTATAAACTAAAGTCAAATATCATTTCCAATTATGTTTCTTATTAATGATACTGTTTTACAAAAATGTTACGTAAATTGAGACCTTCACCTTCTATGTCTATTAATGTCTTTATATCGCTTTATGTGTTTGATATAGAAATTGAAAATAAAGCAATTAAAAAAAATTAAAAATATCTCTTACATTTAGAAATTGAGTCTACATTAGAAAATCTATAAGGAATTGATGGCTTAATATATTGATTGATGAAATGAATAATTAATTTTATATGCCATTTGACTATTTGTTGACCCATGAACAGGGAGATTCGGGTGATATGTGCGGATGGGAGATAAGTAAGACATCATTCAATACAGCCTAACAAGTAGAGCACCTGTCGTGAGGCGCTAATCGTACAACAGAATGCAATTCACTTAACTTTTCATTTAAAACTATTTAATAGATTATTAGGTTCAATTTTTATCAATTTATTTCATATTAAACAAATTCAAGTAAAATTTATTTATTATTTCAATGTTACACCTTTAAGATGTATTCGAACTAAAGACGTGTTACTTAATTATTATAATTATTTTTCGTCAAACACTTTAACATACCTTAGCGTTCATGTGTTTACTAAACCCATTAGATAGAGGTTGTATTAATCTCTCAAATGAATAGTGGATTTTATTTTACACAATTATTATTCAAATTAATTTATGTCATAAGCATTATAAGCTCATGACAGAAAATCAAAGTTTTCAATTAGTCATCATTTGAATGCTTGCAATTCATTTTCAGTGGTGAGTCGAACAGAATTTAAAATGAAGTATTTTAAAAGCATAACTTTTCTACAAATTAGATTCTTTTTTTTGTAAGGCAATTGTCTTTCTATTCTCTATATTACAATCGTAAAATTTCTAATTATATGTTAAAATCGAATTTCTATCTGACATAAGTCGAAATCTGAACAGTAATCGTAAGAATTTATTTGGTAATAAACCTTTTTTACTATTTTTTGGAAAGTTACCCTCAATCGTGTTATATCAATAGTGATCACATTCATGTTGCTCTTCTCTGATTTCATCAATAAGCTTGTAAATCTCAATTAATAAAAGCTTTACTCAGTTGATGTTCGAGATGTTTTGATTCATCATTTTTAGTACTGCGCAAAATATAATGCAATAAAAACGAAAACCTTTAAATATCTCATTATTCAGTTCTTTCAACTAAAACAAATAAATGTATGGCTGCGACCAAGTTTTTTCTTAATTTTTTGAGGATTCATAAGTTTCTTTTATCAAATCCTAAGATACAGTTGATAACAAAAATGCCATTCCCTCTGAGATTTGTTTATTTAACTATTCATAACCTTCGAATGAGTCCAATCTTTTGGATTTCACTCATCAAAAAGCAAGCAATTTGATCACTAATATTGATCACGATTTTTATTAATATCATTTTAAAAGCATTTGAAAGTGTTCTCAAAAAGTATCAATTTATTAATAAAAGGAAAATTTATCCGATATTTGATTTGGAAAAGTCTAACAGTGAATGTATTCTTAAATTGATTATTAAATATTGTAATCATTTGAAGTAAATTCAATTGAATTTCAATAATATAAGTGATAAAACTTTGAAACAATTCGGACAAAAATGTGGGCAAAAGTTGGAAATAATTGACTTCAGATTCAATAATATTGAATATTATGATAAATAAAAAACTATTCTGAGATTTTGTCCAAATTTGAGTCAAATATAAGGTTCATTAGATTTTTTTATTGATAAAAATGAGTTATTAGTGCCTAAACTTACAAAAGTTTGGATAAGTTATAGCTATAAACACATTGAGTACATGAAAATATTTACTCAAACATTGAAAAATACAATGAAAAGCATTAACTTTTTTGATGTCAGTCACCTCAATAGGAAACAAGTCATTGATTTAATGGTAGAAATAATTGGGTTTAAAAGTTTGGATGAATTGACATTTAATTTGTTTGTTTCGAAAATGTGTTGCAAAGATCTGTCACAACATTTCAAATCGATTGGCATTGAATACAAGCAAATAAAGTGCTTCCATTTGACTCAATTCATCGAAAATGCAAAACTAAATGATGAAGTGTTTAATACAATGTCTTATTTTAAACAATTAAAACGTTTGGAGCTAAAGATTGAAAATGATAAAAAGAACATAAAGACATTTTAAGTATTTGACTGAAAATGTACCAAAACTCAATTGATTTGTATTTGCGCTATAATAACATTAATGACAACATTTTCGTTAACATTGACTTAAATTTATCAAAACTTAAATATTTATCAATAAAAGTGAGTGAAGTGACTGATAAAGCTATGCATTGATTGGCAAAACTCAATAAATTAGAGACTCTGCAAATGGATAGTTCTCTACACTTTTCTTATGTCACAGATTTAGGTGTTTGTCATCTCATCAATAATTGTCCACAAATTAAATCACTTTCATTTGATTCGCGACCGAATATAACTCATAAAACTATTGAAGAACTTATAAAACTTGCATTAAATAAACCTAACATTCAATACAAATATACTTTCAGTGACATTTCGAGTGAAGACAACATTCACAACGATATTATCTTTTCTATCATTGATTTGAATACTTTTAATAATTTACTAAAAAATCTAATAATAAGTAATGATTACAAATTTGTTTCTTTTTTCTCATATTTAAGTATATAATCACTGATTCGTATATTTATAATGTCATTAATGACTTTATTAATAAAACTAAGAAACAAATTTTGGAAAATGTTTGTGATTTAACGTAGAAAACGTGCCTTAAATCACATGTGATTATAAGTGATTTTGAGTAATTTTCTCATTTGAAATCTGACATCAAAAGCGCGCCAACAATGCAGACCATGCACTGAATTGCACGCAAAACTAAGACCAATACATAAACCTTTTTTGAGCAGAATTCAAACAAAAACAATTCACTTGAAAAGGTATTTTTATTAAAACATTTTCAACATAACGCTTTTCTATTATTCATTCGTAATTAAAAATCAGCCCATATTTTTTAACCCATTAAATCATAACACATAGAAAGTTCATTTTTATAAACTTTAAGATCACTATTTTCTTAAACAAAACAAAATTCCCAAATAGCATGTGCATTAAGTGAAATAATGGACTCTAAATGAGAGGTTCTAAGAAGAGAGATTGGAAATTTTTATCATAACAATCGCAGTCTCGGAAAAATTTTCACTGTTCTTTATTTTAAGAGGAAAAAAATCTCACAAATTTCGATATATGATATAATTAGGAGAGCGGAGAACAACATAAGCATAGAAACAGCAAATGGAAGGGGAAGGAAACGCGAGAAATTAAGACCTAAAGAAAAGAGAAAACTCGGAAGGCTGACAGTCGGTAAAGTCGCTCCGATTCTTAACCGATTAAGCAAGATTTTTGGGAGACATCGGGGCACAATTAAGAAGACTTAGAAAACATGAAAATCATAAAAACTAAAAGGAAACGCGCTCCTTATGTGACCGAAAAGCAAATTAAGACTCAAAAAGTTAGGCTTAACAGATTGAGACGCGCATCCCTTAAGCATTCCGATAATCGCAATTTGATCATGGATGATGAATCATATTATCCGTTTCATTGTGATTATGGTGATTATTACTACACTAAAAATGGTGTTGTTGTTCAAAATAATGTAAAATATAAAAGAAAACAAGTTTCCGCCGAAAATTCTCGTATGGATAGCGAACAGCCCTAAAGATCACTCGAAACCCTATTTCGTTCCATCAAAAGGTTCAATTAATAAGAAAAATTACTTAGAAGAGTGTATTGAGAAGAGATTAGTGCCTTTCATTAGAAAGTACCACAAAAATGATAATATTATGTTTTGGCCCGACTTAGCGAGGGCTCATTATGCTAACATAACAAAGAATGCCTTCTCCCGTTTGGAAATTCCGTACGTCCCGGAATTGAAGAAGAGAATACTTTTAAAATTAAAAAATTTTGATGCAAAATATTTTGAAAAATTGTTAAGACGTGTGAAGACAAAAATCAGGATTGCCGTCGATAAAGGAGACCATTCATTCATTCACTAATTATATTGTAAACTTTAATAATATCTTTGTATTTTTGGGTAAACTTAGTTTAAATAAAATAATTTCATTAAAAGTTATAAAGTAATACATTTTACGAATGAATAATAGCAAAGTTTTATGTTCAAAATTAACAATGAATAAAAATTTATAATAATAAATGAGGGCTCAAATACATCCTTTCAAGGCTTAAGGCATTCTGAATACAGGCATTGGAAAAGCCGTGTCGTGTCTTCAATACTAAATAAAGTGTCATTTGTGCTCTCACAAACAGATCATACCTATACAAAAATGCTTAAACTTAGAAAATATTTACACAATAATAACAAACTCTGCTCTTCAATACAAAAAACAATACAATGGCAGAAAACTACTGAATTGAACTAAAATTCTTTTAAAAAAAAGTTCACAATACTTTATTAATCTGTATTCTGACTTTAACACTGACGACTTGTCACATTTTCACATAAACTTTTTATACAATAATTAATTTGAATTTTTTTCAGTTAATTGACAGGAAAATATTAATAACTTATAGTTTTGTGAATACAGTAGAAATGTTTTTTAAAAGTTCAAAGAAGTATTTATCTTGAAATAAGGCAAATAAAACATAATTTTGAAGAGAAGGAAATCAAATTATGTCATTAGTTTAGATAATACTTAAATGTGTGGTTTCAATTAGAAAAATAACAAAAGTTTGAGAAATACATTGATAGATGGTTTCGCTTCAAACTATTAAACACTTAAAAAAAAGTAATTGTTTGATTGAAAACATTTTTAAAACACTTTCAATGTTGAAGATATCGATTCATAGTAAGAGTTAATCAATAATTGAAAGTAAATAGTTTGATAGCAATAAACTTGAATATATCTGAAACTTGGATTTATTGGTCACATTTAAATGCTTAAAAAGTAGTAAATTATAAGTAATGAATAACTGTAATAATTTTCAAGTTGAAAAACTTCTTTATAACTCAAAGTTTTTGGGCATTTATTGATTGAATAGGACTTCAAAAAAAGAAAGCTCTTTATAAACAGTTTGTCTTTTATTAATACCTTTAAAAAGATTACTATAATTTTAACCAAATTTAAGACCGTCTTTTATTTGGGTGAAAACACTCATAAATGTACCACTGATTGGGTCGTAATTTGAGTGCTTTAGAGTTGAGAAGTCGTTGCACTGAATTTTTTACTCTATTAAAAGTCAAGAGAAGTTTACTTTGAATTGTTTGTTAGAAAAATAACCTCTAATTGATTTTGTGGTTGATTAATAAAGCGCTTAATCACTATGTGCTACAAAATTTCGATTATCATTAATCGACAATTAATTAATGTATTATCAAAACCGAAACGTTTTCATAGCTTCTCAATATCTCAATAAAAACTTCAGTTACGTTTGTCTTTGAGTTCAATATACGAGAATCAACTGTATATTAGAATTGAATTTTATCGACCAAAAACTTGTGTTAAAACATTTTCAGGTTTAGATTTGAAATTATAGCAAATAATGTTAGTAAATCGCAAATTGTAAAGTAGTTCCCATGGATTCTCGTCTTAAACTATCAATTTTAATACTGAACTTATCTATAATTATGAATTCTTCTCAACAATTTTTGGATACCGAACCACTTGAAGGCCTGAAA
>JAQFZT010002519.1:0-11367 GCA_034696325.1 Camisiidae sp. | reverse complement strand
ACTTAATCAATCAGATAGAGTTATAGATGATTTTGAAGCTAAATTACTTGGAAAATTGAATTTAAATTTTATAAAAAGATCATTTAATCTTTGCTATAGATTGTTATTGAAATTGATTTTGAAACTACTTATACAAAAAAATATATTCTTATAACTCTTATAAAACTACATCTACAGGTGTTATATTTCTTATATTGAGTTTCAAGGAAGTTCGTGTTGTACATGTAAAGTACAGTTAAGCTCAGTTATACAATACATTGTATAATCTAATACTTTATATAATTGAGTGATTCTCAAACAATGCATCAGAAGCTGAAAAATTTGATCTTAAAGAAACCCTTTACTTGTCTTTCATTAGTTGGGATGGGATGGGATGGGATGGGATTTCTTTTTTGGGATTAATCATTATTAGTCTGCACTTGACATCTATGTTCAGTAATATTGTGTGAGCCATCACATCGACTTTATTTAAAGATAATGTCAAATTCCTGTCTTTTATAAAATTTCTTCAATAATTGATTATTCTTTGCAAGCATACAGAGTGAACATATTATTTGACGAATATTTGAAATATTTGATTAAGTTTTTGGATAAAAATCCAAATATAAAAGTACAAATATTTGAAATAAAGGTTATGTCTTCAAACAGAATTTACTTAAAGGTTAATATTATTTGCAATAAACAGCCATAACGTCTTCTTTCAAAATGGAGAATAAAGTTTAGAATTATTTTTAATAATACTAAGAAGTTATGCGATATTATTTTGATGCTTATTTATCATGTTATTCTCCTCTATTAATCATCGAAACCAAAAATCAATAAAAAATAAATAAAGACCATTTCGCAAACGTATTGTAATTTTTCATGAAGAAAATCAAATTTCAAGTGTTATGGCAATTATTTTTGGCAAAAATATTATTCGGGAAACAATTTTTGATAAAATATGTTTTCTAAAAAGGCAGTTTCCATCAACATTATGCCATGTCTTAGCAGTTGTGGTATTCACTTTAGTTTAATGAGTGTATTCGATCAAATCCATAACACTTAGACTGCAATTTCGTCTCCTGACAAGACTTAGCCTTCAGTTCATTATGCAGAACATTCATCAACAGAGTTAAGAAATATTAACATGAATGTTGTGTCTAAAATTTTGATACTCTAATTTGTTCTCAAATGTGTCCAAATATGACTTTGTGGACTATTTTGGAGAAGAGGATCTCCAAAAATATATGGAAACCAAAATTGCTTAAAGATATTTTTAAAAAATTTAGGTTAGAGTAAAGAAACCTCTTGCGAGACCTTTCAGGCCCTCTTCATGAGTGTTATGACAAAAGCAAAAGTCATTACTTCTTATTTATTAATCTCAATTTAATCCTTATCAATTAGTATAGTTTTCGTTAACTTATTTCAAGTATCCATTAATACAAAAAAAAATCAAATAAAATTTCCGCCTTTTAGAACGAAGACGTTAAATAATTGTGAACTGTTCCCATAGGAACTTGTTGCCTAACTTGGAAGTGTTTGCCACTTAAGTGCACGATATATGATCACTGTTTTCATAAGCCTGAACGACATATTCATGAGACAATTATCGTAGAGCATGTCTAGATATTATAATAGCAAAGCTAGTAAATAAAGTACTGAAAGAGCATTGAGAATCATACGAAATTATTAGAAAGTCTTGACCAGTGCCGTATCCAGTATGGGAACCAATTTTTAGAAATAAGAAAATTTGTCTATTCAAAACTTCAAGACTATATTTTTGAAACACTTTTACTGAGACAGATAAGAAACACTGTACAAAAATAAAGTGAAGTACACATTTGAAAGATAAAGGTTGGATAGTTACCAAAAACCACTGATGGAGCTTTTGTTTCTGGGCATATTGGGTTGCTTTCTATCATATTTTCCTATATATACCTACACAATCACTATAAGTAAGTTTGTTTTTATAGTTATTTTGATGGAAATATGAATAGTCCCTGAGATACCGCATCCCATTAATCCAGTTGCTGTCCAACCTTTATGTTTCTCTTACTGTAAAATCAAGTATATTTCTATTCAATTATCTCTCTAGATTTGCTTAATTGAACTTAATTTTTTGTGAGCTTGAGTTTTGAAATACATGAGTAAACAAATTTTCATTACTGTAATAATATTCAAAAAGATTACGCGAATAGATTTCAAATAAGCTTTAAAAAGTTTCAATTTAAATATTTTTGAGATGAGAAATTTAAATAAAAAATGAGATACTTTTTAACAAACGCTTAGCTTATAATTGCTTCTGATTTCAAATGAGAAGAGAGACCGAAGCTCAGGGCTCGAGCTTATATAAATTGTTTAATACAGCTGAAGCTTAGCTTATGCTCTTGACTTAATAAATTTGCAGAATTTTATTTATGATATATTTGGCCCAATTCGAAAAATTGTGGGTACGGCACTGGCCTTCACAATAGTATCTTGGATCAAATCACACTATTATAATGTCTACCTGAAGTGTTCTCCTATTACATCAAATATCATATATCAGACCTGAATCTACACAAACAAATCTTTCAACAAACTCAACATTTATATCAAGAAAAGAATTGCTCTTATTCTCGAGTAAAGGGAAATAGTTTTATTTGCAATTGAATACGTGATGAATACCTAGTTTTCACTTAAATCGATAACTTTTCTTATATTCAAATATAAAGAGAATCCTTGCAATTTTTGAAAGTTTGACAGGTTTTCACACTTATCTATATTTATAAGGAATTAAAACGTCTCTCAAATTTGAAACATGAAGAATAAACAACATAATAAACATATGCATTAGTTTTAAATCTCCATAAGTTTTACCAATTCTTTACTTTTTATTGAATGTTAATTTTGTGATAGATGTGTCAAATCTGAAAAAGTCTTGAGTTGTTTAGTTTTTTCCGATTGAAAGCTTTTTATTGAGTAAAAACTAATCCTAAAATAAATATCTGGACAATAATAAAAAAAACTTGATTGAAGTTCTTATTACTAGTATAAGTAATATAAAATAACTTAAATGTTAGAAAGCTTTTTAGATAACAACAAATATCTATAAACATTGACATAGATCTCAAGACAAGTTACGGAAAGAAAAATATAACTCTCATTGTTTCTGCTTTTATAGTATGCTATTTCCTAAAACTTATGTACAAATGAGACTTCTTTCTCTTCTTTACTGTTTTCTGTGTTCTTTATATCAGTTTTATTCCACTTTTTACGTGATTCTACTTTTCGAAGGATTCATATTTCATATTACTTTTAGTTTATTTGGCAAAAACGATAAGATCTTCTCAATTAAATCTCGAATGAAAAACTTGATTTCTTTATCCCAAATAAAGTCTTTTTTAGTATTTCTAACATTTCAAAGAAAAAATCACTAAATTATGAGTTTGATTTTGATAGCATCCAAAAAACTAGCAACAAGTTAAAAATTTCTGAAACAAGTTATTGATAAAAACACAAGTGAAGTAAAAGATATTCATGAAATTTGAGTATTTGTCTCTCAAATGTGATCGTTATATATTTTGATTGCTAACGAAGCAAAATGATTGAAAGCTTTTTAAACTATTTACTGTTGATTTACTGCGAACATGTAAGCTCGTTATCATACTAAATGAGTAGAAGAGACTTTTTATACGACGGCTCTTTTAACGAGATTAAAATTTATTCAATCATAATTTTGATTTTGGAATATTTTCGCCTAATTTCATGCTAAGTGTGTGAGATTCATGTTAAATGTTTAGGATAAAAGTCTTCTGAAACTAATGAAAACAGAAGAAACTCAACAGATTGACTTCTTTAACCAACATTTAATGAGAGAAAACTGCTCTAAAATGCAAAGATTCATAAATTTCATAAATATTCAATAACATTTCAGTAATGATCTTAGATTCACATCCAATAAGAAGCATTATAGACATCAAATTCAGTGTAAATATTAGTAATTATTTATATATTATTCTTTTTGCAGATTTTTTACACTTTGTTTTTGACTGCAAGTACTTTTCATATTCACGAAGTCATCAATAATAAAGGTTCGTATAATTATTTACAATTTTTTACATATAATAGCGTTCAGATTCTATATATTCATGAATTTCAGGACAACAAAATCACTTCTTATTTATGAACTCAATTCAATTTAAGAATTCAATAAGAAATAAAATGATGCGATAAATAGTAAATTCTTCAAAATAGGAGAGACTTTTCTGGTTGAAGATTAAAAAGTTCTAATAATAATGATTTAAATCTTCACAAAACTTCCAAATTTGTTATAACGACTTGCTTACGTTATAATTGTAAAAATTATTATTATTATTATTAAATTATGTGAAAGATTACTAAAAATTGTAAAATAATCTTTTTATTCATTAAACTAGAGAGAAATATCCAGTATATGTCACGAATGAAATATATATTTGTTTTTTGGTCTTCTATTGAAAGAAAGTTTTCTAGAAAATTTGGTTTATTTGGGCTGTAATTGAGAATAACTCTACGAACTGTTCAACAGATTTTGCTCTCCAATCTGTAGTTTCGAGAGTCTTCACATCACGCGATCGAGATTATGATCTCGAATCATCTTCTATTATATTGTCTTTCGTTTCGACAACTATTTTTTCACTTCAAAAGTCATTAGCAATGGTTGTGTTTGATTATCTTGACTTTTTCCAACTTCACAAATTAGTTCCGACTAATCTTTTATTTATAAAATACTCATCAATTCCTAGAGACAGACTAAGAAACTTTAATTGCATTATACATTAATGTCAAAACTGTATTCAGCCTTAAGGGTCGTTAAGAATGCATAAAGTTATGATTTACTAATTGAAGGCCAAAAATTCAGCGAACTGTAAAAATATGAGATACTTTATATGTTTTACTTGTTTCTTATAATCAAAACTTTCATTTCCTAATGGAAAATGTAATTCAACTCTTGTATAAAGAATATAAAAAGAAATAATTTTTGTAATCTTTGAACTTTTTGGTGAAAAACCGAGTTTATAGATCAGTCTGTTATCTATTGGGCAATTGAATTGCTGAGAAAAACTAAAAAATTTCAAACAAAAAAGGATTCATGAAAACGAAAAATAAAAGGCTGAAATATATTTCTTTAATTGATCATGATAGAATTTCAATTTCAATCATGATCTTCAATTTGAATGCAATTTAATCAAAACTACAAATGTTTCTGGTAGTCTCAAAGCATTTCTAAGCCTGGAATATTCTGCCTAAAGTTTTTCTTTTTCATAATTAAGAAAATAAATTAGTTTTTGATTAAAATTCATCAAACTTATGATACAAGACATTCAAATTTCAATACTAAGTATAATATTACATAAAACCTTGGAAAGTAACCGAACCAACAGATCTGAATATAAAAATTACTCAACAATAATAAACATTGAATTTGAGCTTCAAAAATAAATCATTTTTAAAAGTACGTTTCAAAATGTATGGATTGTCTCCCGATTACATGTCAGACGTCTTAACCATTACACCGAGCGGTAGATACAAATCAAATCTTATTTTATGCTTTCAACTCATTATTGCAGAGAAAATCCAATAAATAATTTTGTAAACTCATCAAAATTTTGCTCAACAATAAAAGGTTTCGATTCTTAAAAATTAAATTAAATTCAAAAAATATTATATCTATTATAGAAACAAACGACAGGAACGAAGAATATCTGTTCCAATTCTGCAAAAAATTTATGACTAAGTTATGAGACATAAAATTGAGAAAAGTTTTAATGAACTTAAGATTTGATTGAATAATTTAAAGTGTATACTTATTTATTTGTTTTCCTTTATATCAATTGAAACTATTAAATGAAATTTATAGTTGAGTAGAGCTTTTCTCAATCAAATGTCTCATAACTTATTGATTAGTGCTTTGATTTGAAGTATTATAAGTTAACTCAATATTGAAAGCATTGAATATTAAATCCTATAGAAGTAAAAAAATACATGTAGACTCGTTCTGCTTCACAAAGAGTTGAAAAATAGCTAAACTGCAGCTGTAATTATATGCTTAGACATCACTTCTATAGCAATAACACTCAAAAGTATAGTTGAGAATAAATGAAGAATAAAAACGTTTGGCAAAAATACAAATTGAATATAAGACCAAATTTAATTCTGCACTATATTTTTCTTTCAATGATAAATCTTGAAGTACAGCAAAAGTTTGATCTCTTTTAAAGTTTCTTAAAATCAATGCTCAGCTGCTATTCATTGATTCGGTGTTTCAGTTCTCAGATATAATTTAGTTTCAAAAATTTATTGCTCAATGGATTTGCTTTGTTTCGAGCGCTTTATTTATAGGAAAAGCTAAAACCGTCACAAATTATTTTATAAATCAATGAAAAGATGAATAAATTATAGATATGTTAACTAATTCAATAATTATTCTCTTGTATACATTAATTAAATTTTGAAATTCTATGATATCAGTTGTAAAAATTTCTCAAATAAGCTTCAAATATTTGGTTAAATTCAATAAAAATTATTGATTTTTATCAAGTTATTTAACAAGTCTTATACGTTTCTAGTTCTTAATGTATTGGATGTGAAAATTGAATGCAAAATCATAGATAAATTTAATATGTAAAAGAGGAGCTCATAATAATTTGCTTATATGGAAATGGAATTTATATAAAACCTGAAATTCTGTAAATATGTTGCATAACTATAATTAGATTTTTTTCCTGCAAATCGTAATAAAGAAACGAATGGTAAAAAAGATTTAACAACATGAGCAAAAATATAATTGAGTAACAAGTTTTTCTTTATCAAAGTGGAAAGTCTATCAGTATTCTATTGCTTTACTTTCGTATTAATACTTCTCATTTCCTCATTTTAATGGAAGACACAGTTCCGCATCAATAGATTTATTCGCAATACATAGAGAAAGAAAGCAAAGAGATTATTACATAATACAAACTGATCCAGAATTCTAATGCATCGATTTCTATGCAGTCAAATCTTATATTTCTATCCAATTCTGTCCCAAATTTATGGTTCGCTTCAATAAACTTTTCTCAGAGTAACTTAAAATACAATAACAGTTTATATAACTTCTTATACTAGAATAAAACGTTGGTTTCGGTTTAAAAAAAGTTTTAACATTTCTAAAAAGTTTTTTAGCATATCTGTTATAGAATGAATTTGGCTAAAGTGTGTTGTATTGAATTCTCAATTTGTTATAATTTAAATTCACTTTATCTACAAAAGCATCAAAAAAGAATTGTTCAAATGTTTAACCTTAAAAAAGATGTGGACTTTTTTCCTACAATAAATTTTATCTTGTTTTTTGAGTTTTACTCTTGAGAATAGTGAGGCTTATTATAAAAAAATCCAATAATAGTTCTAAAATAGACTCAAAGAGAATGATAAAATTTTATTTCTCTAATGATATGGTTTGATAAGAACTACTCCTTTGAAAATTACTTTTGTTAGAAATAAGTGTTCTTACAGTTGAATCAGCACTAAAGATGAGACATCAGAAGGGAATCAAAGATCAAAGAGAATCTTAGTTTTATCTACTTTTGACGTTTGTTAATAAAGTATTCTGTGAAGACATTAATACTTTATTTGCTTTATGAAATCTAAGACAAAATATTGTTTTCTTCCTGGAAAACATTCCACGAAAAATTTCTTACGAGACATAAATTCATTTCTAGAGAGCATTGAGTATTTTGGAAGTATTCAAAGATGAAACTCAAACAACAGAACCGAAAACAACTTAAACAATGCTTTGAGAGTTGTAACTAATCGTTAATGAATTCTTAGGCTTTCTTTTCTGTAATGAAGTTTTTCTAACACTTTTTTATACTTTTCTTCTAAGATAAGGAAATATTGGTTAGATTTTTAAAAGAGTGCCCAAAGCTTTTTATTAGCAATTGAATAAAGATTATTTGCTATTATTAACTTTTAAAAAAGATTTTCACTATCTTTTTACAGAGAAATTGATCTTCACATTAGTAATGGTGGCGCTTTCGGTAACTATTATCGTATCATCAATTATACTTTTGATCGGAATCCAAGCGGTAATAACTTTGCGTTCATATCAGAGCAAAGATTTTGTCTGAAATATCACTTTTAGAGTCGATCCATGAAATAAGGATAAAAATGAGCTCATATTTAGATTCCGAGAAATCACATTTTTCTCATTTCAAAATTTTAATTCATATTTAATTTGTTTTTCTAAGTTTGAAATTCAGAAATCTCAATATAATGACATCGATAGCATATTATTATTTACAGATTAAAGAGTAGTTTATAATCTATTGATAAATGATAGATGAGTTCTTCCTTGTTTTATTTCCTCATTCTTTCAATGGCTATTGTGTTATTCAATTGCATAATTGGTAAGAAAATTAAAAATAAACATCACATATAATTTCGAATGTGTTAATGGGTTTAAGTATAAAATTGATAAGTTTATACATAAATACTCATTTGAAATGCAAACTACGGCCCCCTTTTGCTAACGCACTTTTTCAATATAAACAGTCACATATAATAACGTTGAGTAAATATTTTTCTTCAATTTTATCACTCATTCCTGATTAATTACTACAATTATGACCAGTGGTCGGCGAGTACACAAGTTTCATATAAGCATTTATTTTGAACAGTTAGTATTAAATTATCAATTTTGAGTTCAGTATCAACTCATTTGCCACAAAAACAAAAAAAATGATTTGAAAAAATATGTGGACCTGAGCAGACTCGAACACAAATGCTGTAAGCCCAACTTGTGATTTGTTAACCAATTTGACCACTAGACCAAACTGGCTAATGAAATAATCGTATTATAAAAACAATAACTACAATAAAGGTCACTTTCAACATAAGGAATGAAGTATTATCTCATTTCCTAAGAGGTCAAAATAAATGCTTATATCAAAACTTCTGTACAATATATAATGCTTTGGAGCAAAATCTAATCTTCAGATTCTTTTATCAAAAATACTGCAAAAAGTGGTCAGGAAATGCTTAAATTTTCTCCAAAACCACAGATGCAGATGATAAGTTCAAATGGAAAGTCGCCGGAGGCCTCACAGAATTTTATAATTTGATTCTGAGATTTACCGTCAAAGCCTTGAAGTCATAATGAGTATTATCATAGGTTTGAGAGTTGGATAGAGAAAATGATTTTTCAAATAAGTTTTCTATCACTAAATTCCTGTTGATATATTGCATAAATTGAATATGATTTTGAAAATTTGAAAGTTTTAAATAGATTTGGGTTAAGAGGCATTTTAGAATTAGGCATTAAATTGTATATGAACAGAATGATTATTAAATAACTTTAATTAATATAATAATAATTATTAATTAATATAAAAGTGCAGTTACGCTTTAATGAATCGGGAATATCTATTAAAACAAATATTCATACTTTATGCAATACATCTTAAAGTCTTTATAATGTAAAAGATGTGTGAAGTATATATTTTATTTGAACCAAATATTCCCGATTCATTGAAGCGTAACTGTACAAAAATTGGGATTCAATAGTTTAATGTTACATTTGAGGTTTTCCAGAGGGATAGAGGATATTCGGCACATCATTCTTTACCAGTCATATGAGGGTGAATAAAGCTAAGGGAACAACAGATTTACTCCCAAAAAAATGGCTCTCAAAAAATCATCAATTCAAAAATCTTCAATTCAAAAATCTTCACTCCAAAACTATTCAATAGATTTTTCAATACTAAGTTAATGAAAATTTCAGAGTCAGAAAAATCCTTTCAATCATAGGCTGTTTCAGTTCTCATTTTAATTGAAAAGCTCTAATGACTAAGTTATGAGAACTTTAGATTTCATTCGGTTAGAATTCATTTATTTGTTTACTTTTTATCAATTGAAGCTATTGAATGAAATGTTAAGTTGAATAGAGCTTTTTTCTCAATCATTGTGTCTCATAACTTGTTCATTAAAGCTTTTCAATAAAAGTGAGAACTCAGTTCAGCCTATCATTGAAAGGATATTTCTGACTCTTTCAGATTTTAGTTAACTTAATACTGAAAATTTGACTATTGAATAATTTTGAGTGAACTTTTTGTGCTTTCAATTGACATATTTTATGGTAGTTTCCCTTTAACTTTATTCACTCTCATGTGAGTCTAATTTGCAAAAAAGTCTTAACATAACTTTATATGAAATAAGATATTCGAGTTATCTATGATTTAAAGTTATGAATTGAAGCCACAAAATTTTGTTGAATTTCAAAGTCGTATTTACTGATAAAGATGTATTTTTAAAATTGAGTCAAAACTTTCATTTTAAGCATAAATTAATGAAAAATATTCAGAGATAAATAAGCTTCAATGCATACACATCTTAGTATTCATTATTATTTAAATTTGAATGCATTAAACATATAGTAATATATAATTTTTGACTCTGAATAGGTTTTTTCAAACTTTATCATTAGATAAGAGTTTGAAAGCCAACAAAATTTCATGACTTTAAATCATTAATAACTGAAATATCTTATTTCACTGTAACATATATTAAGGTTCTTTACAAATCAGAATCCATATGAAAATGAGAAATTCTAATATATTTATAAATCTGTCAAAGAAATGAGTTTATATTCATTTACATTAACTTTTAGATTATAAGTTCTTCTAAAACTGATTGAATAATAATTAACTATTTAATGTAAATGTTTGACAGAGATTATTATTGGAAATAATGGATTACATGGAAATGTCTTATTATAGGATAATTAAATTAAGTGAAGAAAGTATTTATAAACTATTGTTTTTCCATAAATAGTGGACCATTTAATCAGTTTCATCAATAGTCTTTGTAAAGAACTTATTCGGCTTAATTTGTTTATCCATATTGAAAAGAAAAGCACTAGTTCTTTATGCAGACACTCTTCTATATAAAAACGTGTATATCAAGCAAATCAAGTGATTAAGCTTTTAATAAAGTATCTGAGATACGCATTAGTGAGCCATCGCTTCGATTCATGCTATGTCTTCCATAATCACAGGATTTTCATATTCTTAAAGCATTCAATTTTATATATCAGATAAAATGACTCACTCAACAAAACCCTTAAACTTAATTCAGTTAATTAAACATAAAATAATAACTAATTCTAGTATTTTTACCTAATAATGTTGAATTAGCTTTTGGTTTTTCCGTTTTTTCAAATAAAACTTTAATTATACAGAGTGATCGGAAAGTCACGCAAATTGTAATTTAGCTACCATTTATTAACGAATTAGGATAAATACATAATTTCAACGCTAAAATAAAATATAATTATCGCGATTTAATGTATTAAATTTTCGAAATGTTTTCCTTCACTTGCAACGAGAT
>JAQFZT010002518.1:0-11367 GCA_034696325.1 Camisiidae sp. | reverse complement strand
AAAGTAAAAATAATTATTTTTCATGACTAACTAATTTTCAATTAACTTAAAATTTTAGTGCAAATAATGAATAAAAAGGCCAAATATTTAATATGAGCATTAGCTGAATATGTTTTATTTGGCCTTTTTTATTCATTATTTGCAAACCGTGAGCTTCAATAATCGTAAGTTTTGTCGGAATAAATTTGTTTGAATCAATATAAGATTAAGTGAAGGTAACAAACTTTTATATTCAATCTTTTGAGCCAATAATCACAGTTTGATAAAATTGTCGCAAATGTTTTTTGTTTGTTTTTTCATATTTAATTCAAGTACAATCATAGTGAAGTAAATGACTTGTATGCATTGGTAGGTCGTGAGTAAGCTGATGACGCCTCTCAGCCAAAAGTTTCTTCCTTTCACTCAACACTTGACTCAAAAAAATGTCATCAAAAATAATCGATGTTAAGGTACAGAGAATTATGAAGTACTTCGTTTTGACAATGACTGTACAGTTAACTCATTTGTTTAAATCTTGAAACATTGTTGTAATTGTATAGGCGCGAGACTATGTATAGAGTAAAATATATGGATTATATCTAAAATACGTTCAAAAGAAGTGTAGTTTGAATCTTAATTTTTAACATTTTCAGTAACTTTTTATATTAAAAATCATTTTTATTGCTATTTCAGTGCAATTCTATGATTCCAAAGGACGTAAAATGAAAAAGAAAGACTTGAGTCAAATTTATTATCTAAATGGTAAAGCTCAAAAAGGAGTTAAAGCTGAACATAGAAAAAGTTCAGATAAGTTTGTACTAAAGTCTAAAGAACGCGAACAACTCTTCGAAACTTATGTGACAATTGTCTAGAATCTGATATACGTTTCAGGCATTGAATTATTACAAAACTGTGACATTAAGTTGGTTCAGATGTCACTCAGTGGTTGCGCTCATAAATTGTTTCAAAAGTTAGTCACTCTCTCAGAATTCCTCATTTTAGTTTTTTTGAAGCAGAACAAAAGCCATTAAATTTGGCGAAACCTATGTTTGACGGACAAGGAATCCAATATTTTGTAAGTATTGTATTCATCAATTACTAATACAAATAAAATAAATGTTTAATTTTTTTAAATTTGAGGCAAAAGCGATTCCATTCGCAGAATCAAAAGATGCGTCAGTTATTATTGCACACAATTCTGACGGCACAAGAGTTTTAGTGTCAGAGAAAATACTAAAAATGATTTCAAAGAATTCACTGATGAAGAGATCGGAATACTTCTCTGCTGGTGGGCTATCAATGTTCATAAATTCAAGATTGGAGTAGATCTGAGGAGTTGCGCCTAGAGGGATTCCCGACACACCACCCCAAGTATGATACATCGTTGGATTCAGTTCGCCAAACCGAGTTCTTTGAGACCAGACTTGACCCGATTCTGACCACTTTCTGACCAACTCCCGAAATTTTTTTCCCGATGAGTTCTCATAATCATTCTGAGTCCATTGATACCTCACTTGACCAGATCCGATCACCCGAACCCCCTCAATTCAAAATTAAAGCATTTTGCACCCAAGAGCCAAGTACACAGAATTAACCGAATGCAGAGGCCCAGGAATCACCACTAGGAGGTGGGCTTGACTTGATCCCCAAAACAAGCACAAACACAAAATTAAACGCAGAAAATATTTTTTATGAGTTTTACATGAATTTTACACCTGAATTTTATATTTTTAAGATTTTTTTTGTAATTTTGAGAATTTTAAATTTTTTTCAATAAGTTATTTTACATATACTTACACAGGCACGACAATACAGGATTCCATAAAATTAGTGTTTTCATATGATTTTATTCTGTTTTTCATTGCACCCCATCTCGACTCTAATATGATAGAGTCGGTTTGGCGAACTGAATCCAACGATGTATCACACTTGAGGGTGGCGTGTCAGAAACCCCTCTAGTCGCAACTCCTCAGATCTACCCATCATATTAGTATTTATATCTGGATTATTAGGGTCTACAAAATGGATACTATGATTAACCGAACAGTGATTTATACCTAATCTTTTATGCACATTTTGGTAAACTCTAGCGCAATCAGTAACTAAGATAGTCTCCGCATCTATTCTTGTTTCCAATAAATAATCTATTACATCAATTCTTCTATTCGGAACTCTAACCATAAATGCCTGCCTAGTTCTTCTACAAACTCCCCCTACAATCCATAGATCATTTGATTCAGTATTATATAACCTACCCCTTGCATACTTGCGTTTACAAAAATGCGATTCATCCACCTCAACAAATTCTGACAGAATACACCCCTTTTCATCAGTATAAAGACCCCCTATTTTTCTAGGCTTTGATATAACTCATCTGTACCTCCCTTAAATATGCGTACAATCCGGTTATGGTATTTTTATCTACTTTGACTTCTTTTACTGCTTGTTTGTATCTAAGACCTCCCACAAAACAAATAATATGAAAACCTGTTTAAAGCCTAATTTAGTCTTTAGAAACCAAGCATCTCTTGTAGGGCTTATTGTGCACCCTTCTGTGCAAACATAAACAACCCCTAATTTTCTAGAAAAATTTGTTTTAACTCTAGTAATTATATTTGGATGATTATGGCAATTAGGAGGAGGACTATATCTTGTAGGTAATATGCCTAGTAAATTGCAATATCTAAGAGTGTCTTCTGATTTTATCCTATCATTAAAATTAGAAATAGTCAATTCATTATAAAAAAAGCTAAGAATTGCTGGTCTGTTAGTGGTGCCACCTGTTGGGGGACTCTACTCCTAAGCATTTGCACGAAAATGAAAACAAAAATAAAATTGAAAATTATACTCATAATTAGACCAGTTGATGGTGATGATGATGATAATGGTGGTGATGGTGGTGGTGGTAATGAATAAATTGGTGAACAATTGATGATAATTAATGAAAACAAATTATTGCAGTAACAACGAATAGAATTTGACTTCTTTATGCACTCATAATTTCACGTGTCATATGACTAGTGAAAAGTGAAATAAATGAAGTATTTGGGATCATATAGTAGTAAAATACGCTTTAAATAGCTCTTGGGTGTAAAATACTTTAATGTTGAATTGAGGGGGTTCGGGTGGTCGGATCTGGTCAAGTGAGGTATCAATGGAATAAAAGAGTATTTTTACTAAAGGGCCGCATTTACTGTTTCAGTAGTTTGAAAAATATTAAGAGTGATATGGTATTTAGTTCTTTATGTAATTGGCTTTAAAAATGAGCGCACATTTACATTTATCAATGTGATAATTATACACATCAAGAATTTTTGTAAACTGCTCACCATTTATTTATCAATTCTTAAAAACCGAAAAATTAAAGATTAATCAAAAAGTTTTCCACATCTTATCCACAGATAGATAACAGATTCATTTCAATTACATGGACATGTATCATTTATGAAATTACTTATATTGTAGAGCTGATAATGGAAAAATACACAAACAAAACACGCTCCGAAACGCAAGAGACATAGAATGAAATGTAGTTAAACATCATCACAATACAAAGGTATTTCAAACGATAAACAAAAGAAAAACAAAAAACAAAAGTCAAACAAATTTCGAAGTCTTAATGAAAATGTTGTCGACATTAGAACTGATCGGTCGGAGCAGTTTGCGAGTGTCGCGAAACTGTTGGAGCCATCAATGCCTGATGTAAGTTATGACGACCTTATGGTTGAAGAGATAATATCTTTATCTCAATTGCCGACACAGTCTTGTATTATCGATAAAAATTTGTTAATTTAATTAAAGAAAAACAATTTGTCGAATTAACTGAATTGTTTGCAAGTGCTGTGGTTAGTGGTAACGTAGCTTTCATTTTGGTGAATAACCCATATCTGCATAACTTTTTCGACAAATTACAAAGTGGCTTCAAATTACCAACTAATCACCATTCAAATCAAAACAAAAATAAATATTTTATTCAAAATAATAAATAATTAATTTGAGAACATGGGTGACCAAAAAAATTTTATGGGCTATTTTTTAAAAATGTATAGAAAATATATATTATAAATTTGAATGTTTTTTCGAGTTTTCGAAGGCACTTTTGCTGAAAAAACAAATTGATTTTTTTAAATAGAGATTTTTGATGAATTTTGATGAAAAGTTTAATAGCGAACTCGATCATTGGATGACAGTCTATAACAGAAATATCACCTATGTTGCTCATCACAGAAGAGAAAATTAATTTCGAAATATCAACTGAATCGTTGAGAAAGTTATTATTAATTAAATATTGGAATATTTTTTCAGTGAAGTCAGTAATTCTCAATATGAAATGATGTGGATTTGATTTGAGACATGATAAACGAGAGTCATCAAATGTCACCGTTAACTTATCATTCAGAAAAGATTTCCATTTATCACATTTTGAAAATTTTTTCCACAATTTGAAATGAATATAACCTGCTAAATCATAAATTGCACAATCACTAATGTATTGACTAGTTTTATCACAATTTTCGGTAGAATCGAAGTCTTCATCAACACTGCAGTTATCAGTAGATTCTAAATCACATTGACTTAAGGAAAGAGAATCTACAAAGTGTTTCAAATCGCCTTTGAGATTCTATAAAAGTTCATCCGTCACTTTCAACTTTTCAATAACTTTAAGTTTTTGCAAATCAGCTAATTTTTGATAACTTAAACCTTCATCATCACTATAACTCTTGTGAGAAATTTCGAAGTATTTAGCGAATGAGATTAATTTTAGACTTTGGCGAATATTTAAAGCTGTTGGATGAGTGTAACCTTGAGCTCACAATTCTGAGAAGAGTAATTCAACTGAATCGGAGGTAAATTTATTTGGGATAATTTTTTAAATGCTAATTTTAGAAAAATATTCTTGTAGAAAAATTAAATAATTAATTGTAAGTTTGAAACCTACTTGAACTGGTTTCCACTTTTTATCATTCAATGAATTTATATTCTGTGAAATAGTTAGAACATTATATAGAATAGAAATATTTCTTCCAAAATTTTTATCTTCAATTTCAAGTATATAATCCGAATTTTTATTAGCATTCATAACATCCCAAGCTCCAGCGAAACTCTCAATAAAAAAGCAGTGCTCAAAGATCCTTGATCACAAACATTGCATTCATTCAAAAGACGTAAAGCAGCAGCAGTAGATTTAGTGAATACCTGAGCAGCTAAAGCAACGTTTATTTTTTAAAATGAGGAATATTTATATGATGCTCTCTTAGTCTATGTTGAGCTTTGATTTCTCTCCCCTTATCACATTGAACTAGAAGTCTAATATATGTGAATGAAATATTTGATGGAAGTTTGAAGTTATTTGTTATTTCATCGGTGAAATAATTATCTTGAGAGAGTATAGAATTTCTTAGATTTTTAATTAGATGAGCTGCGTCTGCCATGAATGTGAGAGGACTATTACTATCAGAAGGATGAGATGAAGACATTGATTCTCTTTTAGCAAATATTTTAAATTTTTTCCAAAGTTTCATATTTGATGGTCCCATATCTGTTGTTATATTATGAATTAGATACTGAGTCATTGATTCGACGTCCAAGATAACACTTTTTGTTGTTTCATAAAATGAATCTTCATTAATTGAATTACCAGTGAAATAGTGGGCAGCAAAAAGTTTTGAATTGGAAAATATTGGTTTGACAAGAAAAACCATGACATGTGTTGCTACTAATTTAACTAACTCATTATTTGATTCAAAAATAACTGGAATGTTTTTATCACGAAATTCTTCTGAAATTGAGCCAATGAAGCATTTGAGTTGCTTATCACACAAATATACAGGTTTAATTTTCATTTCATCAATCAACAAAACACATGCTTTTTCTTCATCATAATCGAGTTTATCGAATTTCGATGATTTCATGTTGTATTCCTGGTCTCATTTCGATAACTTGAATGCATCTACACAGTGTACGATAAGATGGTAAGGGATAGCCACGTTTCCTGAAAGTTTCGTAACCATTTTTCTCACACTTAAAACGAAAAGCTATCGATTCACTAATAGTTTCATCTGTCCATTTAACCTTTTAAAAAAAACTTTGAATTTGATCTTTATTGAAAATCTCGTGCAATTTTGACTTCAGCAGATTATATTTTGATTCCAATTTTTGATATTCAACTTTTAACTCACTTAAATAAATTTACAAAATTTATCACTCGACTGAACAATCAAATTTTAAAAATTTTTTACCTCTGATTTTGCGGGACAATTACACGAAATTTCAGTAACTCGTTTTAAATCAATGGAACTCATTTTGGAAGTGATTGCATCTGATTTTAGTTTTTTTGTTAAAATGAATTGCTCGTCATCAAAATGGCATTCACATATTCGTTTCTCGTTATTCAATCCGTTTTCTCCATATGAAGCCTTGAGAAGTTGTTTCTAACTCTCTTTTATTGGAGCCGATATATGACCATGTCCAAATTTACATTTGCAAGTTCGAATTGAACATTTTACTTTAGAAATGCCTTTTGGTTTATCTTGTTTTTTTAAAGTCTTTAAATATGAGATATTTGTTTCTGAATAATGCTTAACATTATCTTTAAAAGTTTTTCGAAGAATATCATGTTCTTCATATTCTTTAGAGTGATCAAATTTAACAAATATATTAAATTCATCTTTTCTAAATTCGCATTGCTTAACCCTAGATATTGATAAAATTTTACATTTAGAAGATTTAACACTTTTTTCATCAAATAATATAATGTCCTCATTAGAAACAGACTCAGCGAACATATTTTCTCTTGAATTTTTGACAAGTTCTATGAAATGATTGGGAGAGAAAATGTATTTTTCTTTGCTTAAATATTTAGATATCATCCCATGAACTGAATCACATGACATAAATGTATGACCGACTTCTAAAAACTTTATAGAAATTTTTTTCAATTTTATAGAAACGTCATTAATAATTGAAATAAGAGAACTAAATAATAACCAATTTTTGTTTGATGAACTACAATTATCAAACAGAATATATGTTCAGCTGACTCACAAAATTTATGTTCAATAAATTTAATAATTAAGTTAATGAATTCATTTGCAGATTTACCGATTTCAGTGACATTAGAAATAAAGCAAAACGCTTTAGTATTATTTCCTAATTGACAATAAGTTTGATTATGCATCAAAATTTTACCCATAAATGCATTTTCTTTCAATTGGATTTGAGGAACAGGTATGAGTTCCTGTATATCTCCTGAGACTACAATCAAGTTATCACTATTTTCACTAAGAATCATATCTTTTTTCATTAAAACTCGAGATAATTTGAAGTTTTTTTCATGTGTTGAAAAGTTTGAACAATTTTCACAGTCACAGTCAATGTTTAATTTTTGATGCTCTTTATGTTTGTGTCAAATTTTACCTAAATCTTGTGAAAGGGGTTTAAAGCCTATATTTTTTCTCTTCAAATAACTGTTGAAAAATTCATAGCCGCAAACTTTTTTCTATGAGTAAATGTTAGTTTATATTTTCTAAGAATCATTTTACATGAAAACTTAGGATTAAATTGTTGTTGTTGTGCGAAAGTCTTATAAAGTTTTGATGAATACGCACAATGAGAGCCATCAATATATTTTCTATGAGGATTATTTTTCAAATTATAATGAGCGTGTTCTGGATCATATGAGTTTACAAATTTTTCAATATTTTCTTCAGATTTCCTCAGATTTCCTCAGATTTTCTTTCATATATTCCTCTATTATCAGAGTTCGCAATTTTACTAGTTATTGATATTTTATTTTGATTATTAGACATTCCTACATATTTCGACTTAATAAGCTTGTAAATTCTTTGATCAGATTTGATTCCCAGAGTATTGAGAAACAAATTTACGGCGAACTTTTTTACCGAAACCGAAAGTTTATAACAATACTCAAAAAAAATTTCAGAGTTTTTAATTGGTTGGATTTCATCACACGAGACATTTTCTAATATAAATATTCTTTTTTCAACTTCATTCAATCGATGGTATAATTTATGAATGAATAATTGGTGCTCTAAATCGAAATTTGTATTGCAATTAAATTTATACCGAATTCTATTGCACATTCCGAACGGTGGTTTAATTTTGGCGCTTTTAGAAACTTTTTCATGTTGTTTGTTTGTTTAATCTATAAATTTAGCATACATTTTAACTAAATGTTACGTTTTTAAAAAGTTTGATTGATTAAAATGAAGTACTATTCTGAAAATTTGTTAGTTTTATATTTAATTACTTTAATTAAAGTTTATTTACTTTTAATGAATATAAATAATTACAGTTAATTGAGTTTAAATACTGTTCATTATTGTTTATAAATAAAGTTAAACTAAAATACTGTAACATAACATGTAAATGTTATGCAGAGGGTTTGCAATGAGAGAACGTTTTTTATTTTATACATTTTTTCACTTGTATTTTGCTTTCAACTAATCAGCTTCCTTGCATGATTCTTGAGAACACATCAGACCTATGTCTCACCTTAAAAAAAATTTAATTCGGAAAGCTATTAAATAATGCAAAATTTTAATTGAATGATTCAAACTTTATATAATTTTTACTCAAATCGACTCTTTTCCATCCAAATGAGAATTTATTAAACATTTAATCAACTCTAATAAATAAATGGATGAAAAATTTACTTCAAATATTGTTGATAATTATCTTTGAAACAGTGCTATCGTTTTGATTAAAGTTTTGTTGATAAACATTATTTGTGTATTTTTGTAGCAAAATTTGCTTTTGAATAGATAGACATCTATTGAAAAGTTACGCTTGACATTACATTACATTGACTTAAATCAGTTGAAAGTTTGTGCATTTATATATTTTCGTATTGTTAACTAAAAATTTGATAAGGTCTCAAACATTTTTCAATATAAATATACTAAAGTTTTCAATTTTAATTCAATTGTTAAACTCTTCAGTGAAATAAAAAATACAAGAAAAAATATAATGTTGTTTTCAAAACTCATATTAAATGCAAAAGAGCTTTTGTCAAATTAAAATTTTGGCAAATATTATCAATTAATTGACGATTATTATTATTATTATTATTGACACATTGTATCACAGCATTTAATTTCCTTACTCATTATTTTGGCACTGATTATCAGCATCCTAAAAGGTGTGCAATAATTTTCTTTACATATATGAGTTGAAAGGCTAAAATTATTCATTATGCATTACATAATATACGTTTGAAATATGTAAGTTGCAAAAATTGAGAAATAACATATTTTATTCAAATATTATGCACATATTAATATCTATGTATGAGATCGAAACATTTCTAAAGTTATCTTACAATAAAATTTTACCTGCACCTGCATTAAAATGCATTAAAAACACCAAAAAACACCTGCATTAAAATTTTAATCTTTAATAAGAGGAAACTTTTAATCACTAACATAAAACACCTGCACTCAAATTTTAATTACAACTAAGAGAAAAATTTTAATCTTTAAACTGAAACACCTGCACTTAATAGTATAAAACGATATGACCGTTTACGATTGATAAAAAACAGAGATAGTAATTTCTTCATCCAATAATTGAACGCCAACATGCAGAAGTCTTAATTTGTGCAAACGAGAAAAACGAGTTCAAAGTTTTGCGCAATAAATAACAGAATGCTAATCATATATAAATAATTAAATCAATACATTTTGATTCATCAATATCTTTGACTTTTCCGATTAGAACATACCCTGAATTTTTTTATATGATTATATTATGAATTGAACTGAAAGATTTGACAATAAATCAAAAAAGAAGTTAACTCGCGATAGCCGACTTCTGCAAGTTGGCATTCAATTACAATGTGAGGATTAACTAATCAATTAAATGTTGTCATAGTAATTTGAAATGGTTTATATCTAGGGCTTATTATACGAGTCCAATAGTAATTTCCAACAATAAAATATATTCGATTATTTATAAATTTTTTAAACTCTTCCGTAGCATCTAAGAATATCTCATCTCTTAATTCAGTTAATTGTGCTTCAATCTCCATAGCCATATCAATAGTCTTATCTATTGCTTCTTGAATTGATATCTTATATTTTTCAGCAATTATTATTACTGTACTAAACGTGGATCTTGTTTTTAAATCCTTGTATATTGAGAATATATCATTAACTAAAAACACATGTCTTACTATAAAAAAATCTAGTTTTTTGATTTCATGAGAGTCAAATATAAACTCTGGTAAGTCACCTTTCATCGCAAATTCTTGTAAGTCGTTTAGAGAAGGTTGACCAATATCATGATATCTTATTTTCAGGAAATCTTCGAGGTTATTTGATATCGTCTTTCTCCAATTATTCTTTGAAGCTTTATTCACATTATCAAGATAATCTTTCATATGATCTGAAAAACGTTTAACATTACCATTAGTCATTTGTGGTAATATATTTTTACAAACATCATTGAACATAATAAAAATCGCATGATCTGATTCGAATGGTTTTCCATCAAGAATGTCATATAAAGTCTGTATAATTTCATTTGATTTAGTTTGTGATAGTTCTTCAGCATAATCATCATAATAAAAGATCCATAACATCCAGTTATTAACCCATTTCATCTTATTCTCATCACCATCTATATAACCCCATAAGGTTAGATCAGTAAATCTACACATCAAGAATGATTTCAATCTTTCAAAATCTCCATTGAAAGGATTAAAAGAAGCAAACCATTTGTGACTTTCATACTCTATCCATTCAAATTTAGGATGAATGGAAGGAGGTAATATAGTACATGAGAACCTACTCCAATCATATTGTTTCGCACTTTCGGTCAGCTCATCGTTATAGTTATTTTCCATGGCATCAGACTTTTGATCATTAAATGGCCTGACGATAGTATTGAAATTTGGTCCAATAAAAAATGGATATGATTGCCGACTATGTTTGGCCAGATTTCGTACCCGATGAGTGGACGATACATATTGACCACCACTTACTTTTGATAACATATCGCGGATATCACATATGAATGTGCCTTTAATAGGGTGAGCATCGATCCATTCAGTGCCGGATTTTATCTGCAAAAGGTTTATCTGTAAAACGTTTGCGATCAAATATTATTATAAATATCTAATTTTTAGACAAGTATCAATTTAGTAGTCTCGAAAATTTTTAGATTAAATGTTATATTTTTACCTGCAATCCTCCCGACATATCCAGTTTCAAGATAGTCAAGAATCTAAAATCCGTACGCTCACCGACGCCCCAACACTCGTCTTTATTTAATTCCCGATTAATAGGCGGACAATTAACCAGAAGCAGAACATTGTGTGGATCTTTAGTGTAGTTTTCATAAAAATAATTGTCATTCAAACCCAAACTA
>JAQFZT010002517.1:0-11368 GCA_034696325.1 Camisiidae sp. | reverse complement strand
TATAGTAAAACCAGATATGTATAACTCAATTTCTCAAAAAATCGCGATAGAACATTATAATTCTCACCCGACGATATATACCAATTTATTCAATAATATAATCAATGATAGCATGGCTTGCATGTCTTTAATTATTGAAAATTATTCTATGAGTCTAAATGTAGAAATCTAAATAAACTTATCACAATTATGAACCTACTTGAGTTTATTCTATCAATATATTAAATTGAAAACTATGATTAAATTGTAAAATTTGTCTTTCAAGCAGCGCTGCCACCCATCCAGTTTTAGACTGTCATGGCTGTCAACTGGACATTTAGTTGCGTTTATACGAAGAGCTATATAAAATCACAGAAATTCTTTTTATGAATTTCTATAGGAGTACAAAACCATTTGATTTTCTGTTACATTTTCGCTGCTTTCAAAGTTTAAAGTAATTCAATATTGCATTCATATTTTATTTCACTATTAGGGTAGTGAAACATGTTTTTGGACGAAGCGAATTTAAGCGAAACGGACTGTAGCCATTTTAAGTTTGGTATAAAAGGGAGATTTTTCAATCCTTTCAAATTAGAGCCTGAGATAAAGTTAGAATAGAACAACTTCCTCAAAAATGTTTCTTTTGAATATATGTCTCATTTTAATTGTAGCTCATTTTTCAAATTGTGAGAGTGACGAAAAGAGAGTTGAAAACCAGTGTTGTAAAGCAGAATGATAGGCCAACACCTCTTCTTAACAATGATAAAAATGTTCAAAATATTGGTGGAACAAATTTAACGACAGCAACACCATATTGCATAAAAGAATCCGGAAAGTTTTTGAAATGGGACGGAAATACTTACTCATCATATATTAATGGCTTAAACGGAGATTCTAACGATAATTGTCTATCAAGTGATTCTTATCAGTTTGAATTTGAAGCTTACGGTAGCCAAATGAGGTTGAAAAATGTTCGAACTAAGAATTACATCGTATATTATAACAGTAAAATATTTTTATCGAGTTCTTCATCAAGCAGTTCATATATCGATGTAATAAATTTGGTAGTAAGAGAAAATGAGTTAATAAGCATACAGTTTTCTTCTACTTCATACCCTTATTACCTCTCCAACTCGTTTAGCTTCGATTCAAGTTGGGGTATATATTATAATATGTATGCATACGCCACTAGTTCTATTGCTCAGTACAGTTTTATTCCGGCAGAAGATCAATTACCAGACTATTTCTATTCAAATCTAAGCTTAAGAATAAGTTCATTCAAATATGATATACCAGGTGAAGATGTTATTCAAGATCACATCTCGAAAGTCAATCTGATATCTCCGACTATTTTGAACAATACAAGCTCTGCGACGATAACACATGAGATTTTGAATGAGGAAGTGGTCGAAGAAAAACTCTGCTGGAGTTTCAATCAAAGTTTTGGTATATTTGATGATGTGATTATCAAGAAAGATTTGCCTCAAATTGTACAGAAAAATCCAAAATTCAAACTAATGAAAGAAATGCTTACACTGAGAAAACAATCACCTGATGAAAATCAAGATTGCTATCTCTATGAAAATATTTATAAAGTAAAAAAATTAGTGAATATTCCACAAAACTCTGCAGTTAAAGTTGAAGCTATACTTAAAACAGTGGAAAATTTGATAATCATATTTACCGCCGAAGGAGAAATCACTGGTAGCACTACTTCTGGATTCCTGACTGGTTCACAAATATCCACAATTATTGAGTATTTTCCCACTAATTTGAATATCACTGAAGTCCTAGAAAGTTCAGTAATAGTTCAAATAAATGGAAGAATTGAAGCTAATTTTGGTCTAAATAATTATTTCAATGTTATAAATTTAAATGACATTGAATATGATGAAAATGATAATTTTGTATAATTACATAAATTTAATTTTTGGTATAGATTAAATAGAACTACTTTAAAAAAAATTTTTTATTTAATAATAAAAATTTCATTTTATTGAATGCTTCAGATCAAAAGAAACTAATCAATTAACTCTTCCCTTCTCTCCATCAGTTGGAAATTGAAGATATGTTATCGATATTAATAAATGCTTTTTTCAATCGCTTACATTTTAATAAATTCATTAATTATTGAGTTGAGAAATTTTCACAATAGCTGGAATTTTAGATTCGCAGATTCACATATTTTATTTTTTGTTTTGACTTTATATCGCATTCTTTTTTTGCAACATGATTATAATTAAATTGAATTTCGTGCAAAATAATTATAATATTGTTTAATGTTTAATGTTTAATTTTTTACAATTATTCTTTGTTTCTTTTTTAATAAATGTTTTGGGGTATTCAAAATATTGTATTGTTAAAAGATAATTTATGTAATGCAACTGAATTTGCAATTTATATAATTTTAGAAATAAAACGGACAAACTTTAAGTAATATATACTATTTTAATACATACAATAAGGCTTGTTCATTAAGCAACTTCTTCTACAACGGTCACATGCTAATATTTGCAAGCTACAAAAACACATTTTTGGCGAAATTCTCGCTAGTTTCAACTAAAATCAAACTTTTAGAGTAATTAAATTCAAAATTTTAATCACATATAATATGTTATATAATTTTTCTTTGATTTAAAAAAATCAATTCATTAGAAACAAATAGCCTTAAAAGTTTTAGAAGTTTTAAGATTTAAAAGTCAAAGTACTTAAAATTATTGAGAAGCAGATACAGATTGTAGATGTTAATCTTAATTTGAAATTTTAGTATTATAATTCATTATGACACATTAAATGACCTTTACATAAATTTGCATCATTTTCATAATATTTTATTATTTTATCCACAGAATTAGATAATTGACTCGTAACTTCTTGATCGCATTTGGCATCTATAACAATCTTTTTTAAACAATCATATGATTTACCCATAGTGCAACAGTTCTCTTTTTTATCACTAAAATCAGTTATATTATAACTACATTCTTTAGGGTTGAGTCTTTTACCACATTCAGATAAACCAATTTTTGTCAAAGCATCAGCGATTTGGTCAACTGCAGCAATCATGTCTTCTTGTTTGGTTGAGCTATTTGAATCTTGGCCAGAAATTGAATAGACTAAGAATAATAACAAAACAATTGCAGAGCAATACATGGTTCCAAAATTTAATTGTTAATCGTAATTTACTACGATATAGAGCAACACTTTAAACTATATTCCAACTGTTTTTAAGCACAATTAAGTAGGTTTTTGATAAGAGATTTCGAAACAATGAAACCTTGATCTAAGTTACCATATCAAATAATTTGAACCTTATGTTGTAAAAGTAAATCTATACACAATTTCAACTATGATGGGAAAATAAAAACAAATAAATTATTAGATTATAAGTAGTTACTACACTACAAACGGAAAGTATCTGCGTTTCAAAAAATAAGGGAATTCTATATCTTTGAGTTTTAATATCTCATCAATTACTGTATGGATTACGACGTTATTATTCTTAAAAAAGTGCTCTTTTTATGTAGTTTCGAATGATGTATTCGAATAAATAAGTTGTACACATATTAAGATTATATTATGCCAAATAGAATTTGATTCTCATTTTTAAATGCACGGAAAGTAACTTCGATTTATGAAAAATTAAAGAGTAAAAAACTTTATCGACCGTAAAATTAGAACCAATGGCTAGTATTGTATAAAAAAATTGTAAAATTTGAAATTTTTTTTTAATAATAACAAAAAATAATCTGAAATCAAGAGTTAATTACATCCAAGTGGTCATGCGGTTTATAATGGTACCCAATGCAGTATCTATAAAATCCGATCATCTCGTAAGAGGAGATAATATTTTTTAATGTGTCAAAATTTGAGTCAATTAACTGTTAAATACTTTGAAGAGTTAGGAGAAAGATTTTAAAAATTTAATGGGACTTATATTTTGAGATATTTGTTGTTTTTTGAAGTTGAATTTCAACCATTTTTTATGAGATTTACGGACCGCACTTAATTCACTTCGCACTTGATTTACGGACTACACTTAAAATGGAGATCAAGCAGGGTGACCAGACGTCCCGCATTGTGCGGGACAGTCCCTCATTGGAAGGTTTTGTCCCGCAACACGCAAGCCCTCGATGCGGGACGCATTGATCCCGCATTCCAGAGATATTTTAAACTTTTAACAAATAATCAAAATGATTATTCAAAAGAGAAAAGCATTTTTGAATATTTCTTAGAATTAGTTGTTTCACGCATAAAGTAGTTTCATTAATCCTATTAAGATATTTGCTACTTTTGAATTATGACATGACTTGCTAACAATTTTATGATTATATAAAAGATAACACAAAATAACTAAATGATGCTAAATCTTGTAAAAAGTACACATTTTTATGTAACTTTAACTTGTATTGATAAATTCATGTACTTTTTTGGTATCTTCGAAATTTAAAAAAAAGGGGGGGACCCTTTGGAAAATTTTGTCCCTCATTGGACCAATTTCGATCTGGTCACTCTGAGATCAAGAGGGAGTTTGGACTGTCCTAGAACGACTCGAGACGCAACCATACCTCCAAATTCGGAGCTGACCCATTTTTCAACCTAATAATGCTTTTAAACTAGAAAAATAGGTCCATAATTTGTGTTTTGAGATGATTAAACGAAAATCACATACCATGGGGAAGATCTCCCATTACTGAGTTAAAAGGACCCTGAGTTAATTTGAAAATCAAAACTAAGATCAAAATGAATTTCTTCTTGAGCATATTATCAAATTTTTTTAACTTCACACATGATTTTCAATCTCAATTAAACAAATAAGAAGCATGAAATTGTTTATATTTCAAAAAATGTCTTCTTTGATACCAACTGGAAATCAAGTAAATTTAGACTTTTAACAGATAATCATGTTTCCCATTCTTTTAAATCAATTCATTCCACAAATTTATTATATCTGTTGAATTAAATATTTGCTTAAATTGTTGCATTATTAAGACTTTATAATGATTAATTTATAATCACTTTCGGAGTTATTCTGGATAGTTGTGAAACAAAGTTCAATTGAAAATTCTTCTATTGATTCTCCATTATTTAGATTCACATTCAGATATTCATTGCATTCACACAAAACTCAGAACTGATGATCGCGAAACATTACTATATTTCCTAAATATCAAATGTTTTAAATTGAAAACTGAAAGTTCAAATTAAAAATGGATGGGAGAGACCAAGCACTTCATCATGTGTTAAAGTCTCAATATATACAGTGAGGAATTGATGTGTGGAATATTGTACAATTAAAGTAAGTACAGATTTCACAGAATCATATCATATACAAGGTGTTGTTTTATATACCAATCATTCTTATGTTATTTACTCTCAAACAGAACAATACTTGTGCTTAAAATGTATTAATTATATGTAATTGTAATCTATTATTAAAAATGTTGTTTATTTGAATTATAGAAGTACAGTCATTCTCGCTTATAATGAATTCGTTAATAATGAATTCCCAGTTATAGTGAACGAATTTGGCAGCACCCACTGATTCACTATAAACGGGAATTATTTGATATATTCAATTGATTCTCACCACTTGTCAATAACAACGGCTAAATCTGGAACTAATATAAAACAATGCACTACAATTTCAAAAAAAGATCAGTTGAAAATTAATACTTTTTCGTATATATTTATTGATGTATTTTTTCAGTGTGAAAATTGCAGCTCAATGGCTGAAGCGGAAACTTTTTTGGCTCTTTCTGTTAAAAAAGTTAGCGATCTCTGATCTAAAATATGCTTAATAACTTTGTTTGTTATAACGTGTGATAAGATTTTAGAATTAAAGGGATACATCTCAAAGTAAGATTTAATGAATGTGTCAGATCCCAAAAACGGTTCTCAATATGTGAAAACAAAGTTTTTTGAATTTTTAACTCTTATTTTCAAAAAAATTACCGAATTTCTATGACGTGCGCACTTAGTAATAACAGTTGCTATAATAGTTTAATAATACTAAGTTAGCAAAATAAGTTGGTGCTGAAACACATTTTAAATAATAGTTTTATCAATAATGTAAATGAATTAGAAACACAAATTTTTAATTTTCAGTCATCGCATCAATTATAAAGAGCTTTTAAAGAATCCAAATTTTTCAAATATTTTAATCAATAGTGAACTCGTATTTTCAAAACAACTGAATTTTGATTTCGAGAGAACAACAATACTACGAAATATAAGTAAATCATTTATAATACTCTCGTATTTTAACTAAGATTACAGACCGTTTCATATAAGTATTCCGATTGATCTCTTATTAAACAAGAAAAATATATAAATTCTTTGATATCTCTTTCTTATCAAATAAAATTTTCCTTTGTCAAAATCAATGTTAGACTTTAACGATGATTAATGAATTTTTATTAATGTATTGAGTGATATGTAAACTGTACAAGAATTCAAGTTATTGTTTATATTATTGAATTTTTTCCACTTGAAATTTTGTTTATATTTTGATATAATTTTAAAATATCTGATTTCCTTGAAAATAGGGTGACCAGGTTTGCCAAGACAGTCCTCGAATACAACATTACACATCTGTCCGGTTGAGTAGCCTATAAGTTGTTGTTGTGTCAAAAATTTGGATATTGATTAATGTCTTTCATACATATTTATAAAAACAATCAATCACTCGATGATACAAATTGGATAATATACTTTTATTTGTAATACAATGAAACCTAACTTAAGATTTCAAACTTAAATTGATGGATATCTGAAAAAACACAAATGATGGACAAATATTTTCCAAAGTGAAATGGTAACTAATATTTTTTATCATCAAAATAGCTCGTTTAGTCTCAACGTCTCATTTACTATTTGGAAAAGATATAAAAAAAATAATGAATTTCATTAATGATCATTGAAAGAAAGTTTCACCATTTCAGTCCTGAATACACTTACATCAAAACTAGTTTCCACATCATCTGAATCCTATTGAATAAAAAAATTCATCAACAGCATTTATATTAATAAAATTATTAAAATACTGTGAGCTGTAATCATCTCTTCAGATAAAAGTATGTTTAGCTTTCAATCAATTTTTAAAAACTCATATTTTCAGAACTAATGATTCAATATTTGAAAATCACAAAAAAATCTACTTGAATTTTGTGACACAATATAGAATAGTGAGTTGTGGTTTCATTTTGATGGTTCAAAAATATATATCATAAGTTTGTTAGACATTGTGTCTATTATTTTGGTTTATGAGTTGTCAATTAATATTCCAATTTTTTCAAAATGAGCCCAAATGAAAACTTTATTTTTGTTATATCTAAAGACACCCCTAAAAATCATTTGTTCATGAAATGGTGTATTGAGTAATATCTATTATGGACAAAAGGGGGTTATTATTATTATCGATTGCTAGAATAGGATAAGAAATGGAAATTAAATTTTTTCAAGAATAGGAATCGAAATTTAAATTAGGAATCAAATCCTCACTAGTTACTATTCATTGAAAGCATTATAGTGGGTATGAATGATAAAACACAAAGAGGTTCTACTCTGCAATTGAAAGTCAAAAACTTTCAAAAATTCAATTAACCCCCAAAATTTTTGTCTCAATAAAAATCATGAATAATAGACACATAACTTAACGACAAATTATTAACCATTTGAAAATTATTGTAAAAATGATAAAGATTACTATTTAAAAAATTATCATAGTTTTAGATTTGAATGATATATACTTACATCCAAACATATCTTTCATATCATCCATCATTGATCCAATTGCTACTAATTTATTCTGAACTCTTTCGTAAATAGCTTCCCTTCTTTTCACTTTTCCATCAGTTCCCAAAAGAGTACCCCTATCACCAGAAAGTACAAATATTCCACCATTAAAAGAAGCAAAACTGCCTTTTGACACATCAACGCCTTTCCATTTCTTTTTTATTTCTTTATTTCCTTCAATCAAATCACCCAAAGGTTTATCTCTTGTATATCTACCATTAAAAACCCAGTATTTGGTATCCCGAAAGAGATAAATGTAATTATTGGCAATAGTTATGCCATCAATTGTCTTCTTTTTGCACAATTCTCTCGATACTATTGTCTTTTGATGAAATTTACATCCAAGCAATTTATCATTTGGTAACCATACTGTGCACTGGAAACCAATTTTAAAGAAGTTAAAATTTGAATTGATTTAAGAATTTCAAACAATATTTTTATCAATAGAAAATAATCTACAATAGAGTGCAAACCTCATTATAGTCACCAACTTTTCGTTTGCAATATGTATTATCCCTGAAGTAATAGTCGAAACCCTGGCCTGAAGTGTGAACGGCTCTAATATTTGAGGGATAATTGTATTCTGATTCTTCAATCGGTTTTGGTTTTGTTTTAATCCATTTTTTATTTTTGATGATATAATAAATGATTTTGTCTTTAGTAACTCTTGCATATGTTGTTTCATTGATTTTAATGAGAGCTCCTTTTGAATATTCATCACTGATTTCTAATTCCTCTATTGTTTCTTCGATAATTCCCTCACTTTTCACTCTCCCATCAGTGTTAAAGAGAGTCCACTTATCACCAGAAATGACAAATATCTCATTATTAAAAGTACCAAAACTACCTTTCGACATATCAACGCCTTTCCATTTCTTTTCTGTTTCTTTATTTCCTTCAATTAATACACCCAAAGGTTTATCTTCTGTATATTTAGTGTCAAAAACCCAGTATTTCTTGTCCCGAAAGAGATAAATCAATTCATTGGCAACAACTATGCCATCAATTGTCTTCTTTTTGCACAATTCATCCAATACTATTGAATCTGTATTAAATTGACATCCTAGAAAATCATCATTTGGTAACCATTCTGTGCACTGAAACCAATTTTTAAAAAGTTAAAATTTGAATTGATTTAAGGATTTCAAACAATATTTTTATCAATAGAAAATCTTCTAAAATCGAGTGCAAACCTCATTAAAGTCGTCAACCTTACGTTTGCAATATGTATAGTCCCTGAAGTAATAATCGAAACCGTGGTCTGATTTGTAAACTGCTCTAATATTTTCCGGATATTTGAACTCGGATTCTATCGCAGGTTTAGGTCTGGTTTTAATCCATTTCTTATTTTTGATGATATAATAGATGATTTTATCTTTAGTAACTTTTGCATATGTGGTTTCATTGATTTTAATGAGAGCTCCTCTTGAATGACCATCACTGATTTCTAGCTCCTCTGTTGTTTCTTCGATTAAAGTTCCCTCACTTTTCACTTTTCCATCAGTATTCAAAAGAGTCCACTTATAATCAGAAACGAGGAATATATCATTATTAAAAGCACTTAAACTGCCTTTAGACATATCAACGCCTTTCCATTTCTTTTCTGATTCTTTATTTCCTTCAATCAAATCACCCAAAGGTTTATCTTCTGTATATTTAGCGTCAAAAACCCAGTACTTTTTCTTAAGGAATACATAAACTTTTTCTTTGGCAACAACGATGCCATCAATTGTTCTCATTCTACATAATTCCTCAAGTTGAGCTGACCTGACTTCTGAATTACACCCCAATATATTTTCGTTAGACACCCATTCAGTGCACTAGAGTTCACAAAATTGTAATTAATTTTTAGTTTTTCTTAGTTATGCTTGATTTTCTGAATTAAATTAAATTATCAAAAACGATATCAACATATATGTGAAAATACTTTATCTGGAATACTGATTCATGATCATTATAGTTATTCTTAGAATATAACATAAATTAATATATATTTTGTCAATTATCATCGATTCTTATCAAAGATATTATAGGATAAAATTTTTCTCAAATAGAATTTTAATTCGCATAATAAGTATTTTAATCCCATAATATTAAGTTTATCATTTAAGATGATCATATGAAGAAGAAAATTATGTTTCTGTGTTTGCTAAGTTTCAATGGTTATCATAATTATGTGCAGCTGACGATCTAGAAAAAGGGTTAATTCTAGGAGATTCTGATTCATTCGAGAGTGAACATAATAAATATTTTCATTCGTTCCAGGAGATTTAATGTATTTCTTTCTGTAATAGCTCACCGGGAGGTTTATCCCTTATACCGGGACTGATCCAGCTATTCTGGGAGAGGTGGTTACCCTGATTATGTCAAGTCAAATAAAATTATTGAAATATAGCCAAATTTCTTAATAGCTGTGAAATTGAAATTGTATGAAGAATATTGAATAACCCACGTTTTATTTCATTTCAGAAATATAAATGAAATAATATTTGGATTCTAAATATAAGTGATACAAAAATTAATTTATAGAAAGAGAATGATCAATTATTTTTTGATTAAAAAGTTTCTGTTTTCAAGAGCCAACCTTTTCGCAGGATTGAGCTAAATTTGGTAAATAAATTAGATATCTAAGCATTTAATGGATGATAGTTTAAACCACGATTCTCTATCTCATATATAAAAACAATGATCTAATTACGTAATATATTCATGAAAAGTAATGCAAACCTCATCAAAAACACCAACTTTTCTTTTGCAATATTCATATTTTCTGAAAAAATAATCAAAACCATCGTCTGAAGTGTAAGTTGCTATAATATCTTTTGGATATTTATAAACCGATTCTTCAACAATTTTAGGTCTAGTTTTAATCCATTTCTTATTTTTGATGATATAATAAATAATTTTATCTTTAGTTACTTTTGCATATGTTGTTTCATTGATTTTAATGAGAGCTCCTCTTGAATAATCATCACTGACTTTTTTTTCTTCGATTGATTTTTCATCTGGAATCTAATTGAGACATAAGTTTTTTTTATTAATTTTGTACAAAACCAAAATATTTTGCTCATTTACTTATATTCGTTTAAATATTTTATCACTCACTTCATCAGATTTCACATTTAAACTATCATTTCTCCCTTTTATTTGTTTCCCACTCGAATTTTTGGGTTTTATTGACCATATCTTCACGTTTCTGATTTTTATTGGTTTTCTGCTTGAAATTCCGGGTTTTGTTGGTTTTTTGGTCGCATTTTTGCCTTTTATTGGTTTTCCACTTGAAGTTTTAGGTTTTGTAGGTTTGTTCGTCACGATCCGATCTTTTATTGGTTTTCCACTTGAAGTTTCGGATTTTATTGGTTTTTTCTTCACATTTCTGCCTTTTATTGGTTTTGCACTCGATGTTTCGGGTTTTGTTGGTTTTGCGCTCGAAGTTGCGGCTTTTATTGGTTTTGCCTTTGCTTTTCTGCTTTTTATTTGTTTTACATTAGAAATTTCTGGGATAATTAACTTCACTTTTCTGCTTTTTATTTGTTTTCCCTTTACATTTTTGCTTTTCACTTTATCTTTTTCTGGTTCATTAATCATTAGT
>JAQFZT010002516.1:0-11374 GCA_034696325.1 Camisiidae sp. | reverse complement strand
ATGCAAACGTTTCATGAGTTATATACACGAGACAAGAATAGACCATCAGTTGTTATGTGGTCTTTGGCTAATGAACCGGGAAAAGATCCGACTGCAGGAGAATATTTCCGTAAACTAGTAGAATATGCTCGTAAATTAGATAATACCCGTTCATATAGTGTTACCACTTATAGAGATGTCGATAAAGATCTGATCACAAGACATATGGATGTTGTGATGCTTAATAGGTATTTCGGTTGGTATAGAGATAAAGGAATAACTGTTACTATTGTTAAACAGATGGTAAATGAAGTAGAAGAATGGCGTAAATTGTATAAAAAGCCTGTTATGGCTTCAGAATATGGGAGTGACACCAGCGCAGGATTGCATGATGTATTCTTAAATCTCAAAATCTTTATTTTTATTAAATTAATATTTATTTTGTTTACTGTGATAGACTCCGTCTCATATTTATTCTGAAGACTTTCAAACAGAATTACTTATGGAATATTTCAAAGCTTTTGATATTTTAAGAAATATTTCTGATTCTTATTTCATTGGAGAACTTGTCTGGAATTTCGCAGATTTTAAATGCAACGGAGGTTTGAAAACAGAAACCAAGTTTTTTATTTGTTAAATATTTACATTAATTATAATCAGGAATTAACGAAAATTGGGGTATTTTTACTCGAGAACGAAGACCCAAAGCATCAGCAAAAGTAATCCGATGTCGATATTGGAAACTGTCGGGAATGTTGAAAGAAGTGGCTGACAGTGATTTTTATTGTCCAGCAAATAATTGATCAAAAATAGAATTCAGACAAAAAATACTTGAAAAATAAATAGATTTAAGTTACAAATCTATCAATTAATCTTCATTTTCTTTTTTGAGTTATTTATAATCTTCATTTTCTTACTCTCTTATCGATACAGTTACGGTCGAATGAATCCGAATATTTATTAAAATATAAACTTTATTGCAATACATCTTAAAGTCTATATAACGCAAAAGCTGTCTTATAACTTCTGTATATATTTTATTTTAAAGAAATATAAAGGATTTATTCGACCGTAACTGTACATTATGTTCTATCACTCAACTTACTTTATTTGAATAACTGCACAAAAACTGACATTTAAAGCATCTAATATTTATTCACATGTAACATATGTTTGTGTACAGATTTATCATAAATTGAATGGATTGCAATTGATGTTTCACATTTGAGATGCTATCGATCTGTCAGTTTTTTGAGCCAACTTTGTATACATTCAATTTGTTCTGATTGTTATCCTTCAACAGTTTTTTTGTTGAAAAAATAGAGATAGGAATATTCTTGAAAACTTTATAAACTTTTCAATTTATTTAGCTAAGAAACAATTTATACATTTTGTAAACACAAACTGTGAACATCACTTCAGATAAGTTGAGCTCATCTGAGCTTATAACTTAAGATTAGTTATAAATTTTATATGATTTCTTCAAAAATTTTAATTATTCAAAATGCATATCAAAACTCATGTTTTTTATTATGAGTTTTCAAAAATTATTCTAATAATCAATATTTTTTCTAATGAGACAATGTTTTAGGATATATTTTCAAACGAAGACTTCTCTTTCTCTATATTCAATCGATGAGAGGGAAGCAGATCGAGGAATATCATAAATACCATTTTTCCTGTGAAAATCTGTTTTATTGAATGAATTTGTATTAAGATTCACACGAAGTTTAAAAACTAATGAATTTTAAAATATGATGCTATCAATTATTCAATACCTTTTTCCCCATAAAATTTATCAATTGGTAAAATGCATTCTGGCTTCAAATAAAAGTCTTCTTCTTTTATGTGAATCTTATTCATAATTATGTTTCGACTATTATTTTTGATGTTATTCATCTTTTTTTGATAACTATAATTCTTACTATTAAGGGTCGAATAAAATGAACCACAATTATTATTATTATCATCAACTTTCCTATTAAAGTATCTTATTTTGCGAGTCCCCAAATGTTTGTGACCACAAATTAGAGATATATTCAGATATTCATTACAAGAAACCATGAATTCTAGAAGCGAACAACAGTTCATAAAGGCTTACATTCAAAGGATAAAATGAATTATTCTATTGATTATGTATTACCAGGAATAGTGAAATATAGTGTATAAGGATTTTTCCAGTGAACCATCAAAATCTCATTAATAACTCCGATAAAAAGATGTGTTCTCTCACTTTCACTTATCGGTGCCTCCAGTAAAATATAAACCTTTTCATTTGCCTGCAAAACACACTTATTATTTTTTTTGAATTGTAGGAGTATTAGTCTTCAACAATCAAATCAGGGTTTTTTGCTCTTTTTAATCGTGTTCAACTCTATCCTAAATGGAAAAATTAATTTTTACCTCAAAAAAATTTTCCGATGAAAACTCAAATTGTGGAGAATTACTGATAATATTTTTCTCATTGATGCCAATACTATGATATTTATTCAATTTTAGTACATTTAACAAACATTTTATGATATTTATTACAAATCGTTTGTCACAATCTCTCGCAATCAGGCGATGACATCGATTATAATTAATTAGCACTGATTTATGAGTTTCTGTTAAATGGTTTTCATTTATACCGCAAAACATCATTAGTGTTTTGTTTGGATCGAATAGACTTGAGAGTTGAAAAACTTTTTCGCTTAAAATATAGATAAGATCTAGAAAATCAGGGCTTAATAACAATAATATTGCATCGGATTTAAATAATTTCTGACATTTTTGGATCGGATACTGAATGTCTTCAATACGCTTATGAGAAATAGTGAGCGGGTATTCAACCATTTGAGCGAAACAATCAATTAAATACTGATCCCATTCATTGGCATCTGAAGCGAAAATTACAGTAATCAAAAAAGACATTTTAGGATTTTTATAAATATGAGGTTCACTCAAAAAACTTGATACTTTTTCTCTAAAAGACAAGAATAAATAATAAATATATTTTTCAGAAATTTGATATTATCTCTGAATAGTTAACGAAAGAGTTGTATTATTGTGTTTGATGTGAGCCAATCATTTGACATTGAAAGACAGCTGAATAATTGATGAGAACGGTATCAAATTATTTAATCGTTAGTCAACAATAGAATTGAGAACAATTGGCGATCAAAAGCAAACAACATTATATGAAGCAATTAGATTTTCACATTTTCATCATTTTGATTCACACAATTTTTTCAAGAATTGGAGGCCAATGAAGATCTTACTAAAAATATGAACTAAAGAGCCAAAAACATTAGTCATATTTATCTATTGATATTCATAGGTTATAAAAATGAAGTTCATTACAAGACTTATTGTAATAGACTGGTGTACTAGTTATTGTCCACCCATTTCTCATTAGTAACGCTCATTTATACTCGTGTTTTAATTAGTTTATTAGAGTCAAGTTATGATATATTTTAAAATATTTCATATCATAATATGGGATATCTATAGGAATGCTTCCATGGGCTGATGGGGAATATGGGGTGGGATGGGTGTAAACCCTAGCGGTCGACGGGAAAAAGTAGTCCCTTAAAGACAGATAGACCCCCAGTAAATTTTTAGGGATGAAAATCATACTAGATCTGTGAGACTTTTTTCCATCTCTGGATTTCTCAGGGATTTGGAGGCATTCTCTCCATCCCTCAATGCTTGAATGTTTTGCAACAAATTAATTATCAACTTCAAAACGCTTCAAAACTTGCTGCTAACAGTTTCATTAAATATTATAAAACTTTAATTTCAATACATTTTTAGACGTACAATAAAAAATTCGGCAAATTTAACTGAATGTATTAATTTTTGTCTTTAGATGACCTGTCTTTAAAATACATATATCGTATGCTGTATTTGCGTGTCTAAAATTCATTTAAAATTTAACAGTATATCAATGCATCTTAAATAGATTATTTGAGTCATTCTTGCATTGAAGGATGTTTTCTGATAGAACTTCGACAAATAATTTATAGTGATCTTAAACTTATTCTATTCTATATGAAAATACAATTCATTGATTGTTATGAACCCTAGAGATAACTAAAAACTTCTATTCAAAAGTCACTCACTTCTCAAAATTGAAAACTTTTTTGTTAGAGATTTAACATTTCAAAGTTTCTCAAATCTTTACAGAATCAGAAAACTCTTTACTATTGTTGACGATAAAAGAGAAATTTTAAGTCTTTAGAACTGTATTGCATTTTTGAGATATATCTGAAACCTCAATATTCTTTCAGTGAATTCAAATAACGACTTATGTTAATGTCATTTTTAAATATTTAAACCTTAATAAAACTATATTTCCAATAAAAACTTTTCAAAATATTTTTATAAGACTTGATCTTTTAGATAAATTTATTGGATAGTATAAGTTTGATGGTATGAAACCGTATAAAAGTTGCTAACATAAACTCAAGACTTACTGCAACTTCTTTCAAAGTAAGCATAAATGTTTGCATATATTAAATATTTTTTGGATATATGAATCGAATCAGATGAGAAAATTGATTAGATTGGTAGTCATGGAAGTGATACATCATTCAACAAAATTTGAAGTTTATTTTGATAAATTTTTATTCTTACAATCATTAATGAGTATACAATCATTTTCGGGATTATTTTTTGTGTAATAATTCTATAACATCTCATTGAGTGTTGTATTCTTAGAACAAAACCTACTCTATATTTGATAGTGATCGAGTCAGAAATTTGCTCTAGAAACTTTCTCATGGATAAAATTTCTCATTGAAAAGAGAAATTTTCTGTTTATTAATTTTTAATAATAAAAATAGAATGAGCAATAAATAGAAAGTATGTTCAGCAAACTTTTAGAGTCCCACAACCTGAACCTCCCACTAAAAAAAGGATTCTTAATGACTTCAAATAGAGGTAAAACAAAAATTACGTCACTAAATTCATGAAAAACGCCCTTTTAATCATAAAATAATATAAAATCAACAATTTTTATAAATAAAAAAACAAAACTAAATTCTAAATGATAATAAAATTTATTGATAAACACAGTGGTTTTATTTGAATAATTGAGTTTTTTTCATTGTTAGGGAAACTTAAATGTTATTTTTGAAAATTCGATTTGTTTCCAAAATATTAAATCTTTCACTGTTTCTTAATTTCAATATTATTGTTGATTGTGTTTGAAAGTGTTTAATTGTTGATAAAATTATATTAATAAAAAACATTTTCTGGTGTTTTTATTCATCAAATTCACAATTATTTAATTATTTCACCAGGATTTGTAATACTGAATTTATCTTGTTTATTATTTAGTTTTTTTGATAAAAATATCTTTTCAAACTCATTTGACAGGTTTATGCAAAATGGCTATATTTAAACGATTATGAACATCAATGGGAGGTTTACACATTTCAAATATTTATTTTGAATTTCGTTATGTTTTTAAATAACTCAACACAACAATGTTCACAAATGATCTTATTAATATTTATATTACATTGAGTCTAAATTTATAATTTAGTTTTGTTGCTTTAAAATTGCCATATTGTTGAGTTTTATTGAATATGAGAAAATTTAAAGTCTAATTTCGACATTGAAACTAATGTGGTATTAAAATAGTAAAATATTAACTCTTATTTTAATAATGAAGTTCAATAACTAATGCATTATAATATACAATACTGATTCAGTCTGGTTTTTATTTATGCGAAATTAACAATTTCTTTTAATAATTAATCAAATAATCAAAATATAATTCTTTTATATGAACTTCCCATATATATATATACATAGTGAAGAAATTTTCTATAGAAACTTTCTCATGATTTAGAAAATTTGTCAAAACCTCGATCACTAATATTCCATAAGAAACTGTAAAACTACAAACCACTTTCGTTTATAGTTGTAGTCAGTGTCGGAATTCTGCTTAACTTTCTTTTTTCAGGATTAATTTTTGTGTTTCCAGAATTCACGTGATTATATTTACATTTATCGTGATTATTCTGATCTGAATTAGCGAAAGCGTTTGATTTTTGATAAGAACATCTCTTTTTAGGCAAATTTATAGTCGAATTTAATCTATGATTCGATGATTTGCTAGAATTTCTTGACCAAAGAAATAATTTACTATTTAAGGCCGTCGAAGGATTGTTAGAATTATTTATTTTTCTGCGAAAAAATACACTTTTGAAACCATCCCTATAATACTTATTGAGCCAGAAATAAATAAAAGGATTGTACATAACAGAACTGAATGCTAACCAGTGAACAAAATAGAAAGCATTTAGGCTAAAATCAGTAGAATATAAATCTTTTAACAAATGGTATAAATTGATTGGTAACCAACATATAGCAAACACAACTACCACTAAAATTAACATTTTGATTGTCTTTCGTTTGGATTTGATGTGAGAACTCATCTGCTGTTCAGTCATTTCTCCGATACGTACTCTTTGAAAAATTGTTATACTTATTATTGCATAAGTAAACATTGTTATTCCGAGCGGTAATAGATATTGAGTTAAGACAGTAAAAACTGTTAATGTTTTCTTTAATACTTCTTTAGGCTCTGGATATATAGTCCGACACCGAAGTACTCTTTTATAAGTAAACATTTCGACTGGTCTGTTGAATACTGCGTGTGGTATTGATAGCAAACCGGAGATAAGCCATATGAGGGATATTATCACTGGTTTCGGTATTTTGTGACTCAATCTTGTCTTGAGTGGATTGACAAGTACTTGATATCTGTCGAGTGCTATAATTGTCATACATAGTGTCGATACATAGACTGATGTCACTTGAATGAAAGGCGCGAATATGCATAGGGCTGAGCCGAATGGCCATTCGTCTAATATTAGTCGAGCTATAGATTTAAATAATATAAAATTAATTGCAAATTTGTAACCATCTTAAACATTACTAATGAATTATTTAGTTTTTGGCATTTTAGAGTCTAAATAATGAGTCTTAGAGTAAAGATAAAATATATAAGCTTTGAGTATATAAAGACTTGATTTAAAACATTTTTATACTGAAACATTTGAAATCATATTTGATGGGATTTAACTATGCTTCACATTCTCATATTGTAGACGGCAATCATAGGGAGCTATAGACACTTATACTAGTTTTAGTGTCACCTCCAGTTTTCAACATTTTTGTCCAATAGTTGCACTGGAGACCATTTCTCTAGTTTTGCTTAAATATCAAAATTAATTGACTGATTTTGGGTATTTTTAGAAGTACAGCTACTCCAGGAAAGTTATGCAGAGATCCCGGATGTCAAAGTCATAAATGAAGATTAAACATGAGGGGAAACATAGAAATTGAAATTTTAATGAATAATAGCATTGAATAGTAGTAATGATTATTAGCATTGAGTAGTGGTTATGAGTTGTCAAACCTTTATAAATCCGCATCACTTCCTGAGTGATGGATATATACTTTCCTGGAGTAGCTGTACCTATCTTATTTTAAAAGAAATTTTCTGACATTGATCAAAATCAATATTTTTATACTTTTAAAAAAATAATTTCAGACAACTTTGGGTTTTATTGAAGTTTTCAATTCTCCATCACATAAATATAGAATAAAATGCAAATTTAAAGAAGAAATATTGAATATTCGCATGCAAAACTTTTAATTATCAAAATTTGAACCCCAAAAAAATGCTTGGTCCTCCCTTTGGTTTTGAACCTCCAGTTTTGATCCGAATGATATCTGGCGACACTAACTAGTTTTCATTTTTTGTTTTAATTGTGTTTTCTCAAGTCTGTTTTATGTTATTGAAAACTTAGAATATGTGTTCATATCAAAAAATCGCTATAATTTTTTACTTTCAATAAATATTTTCCACAAAGCAAAACACTGAACTCAAACTTTGGACTCGTATTACTCAAAACTATGCTTTCGTCTATAGCTCCGTATGATTCCACACATACATTGAATAAAAAATCAATAACTGATGTATACATTTACTGATGATTAGTTATTTGTCAAAATTTCATATCAAGGCCTTTAATAAAAAATATTAGATATTTATTTATATTTGAAATATTCACTTATGGCACTTCTCTAGTCATTATGATAATAAACATATATTCATCTACATATTTTTTGATTAAATTAAATAAAAATTGTAAGCAGAAGATCTTATGACTTTCTTACTGTACTATCAAATGAGGAAATTTCATGTTGTGTTGATATTGAACATAACTTACAAATTTAGTTGAGGTTGTGTTAAATAAGGCTCATTCAAATTAGAGATGGGTATCGGGTCTAGAGTCTCTACCGAAAATTTTGTTATCAGGTCTCGACCGAGATGAACCTCGAGACTCGTTTGGGTCTCGAAATAGATTTCTAGAACTTTCCTCCCTTTATTTGATAATTATTTCAGGGAAAATATTAACTTTCCATCTAATTTTTCTAAGTTTGATAGAGAAATTTAGTCAATACAGTCGAATTTTTGAATAAAAACTACAAACACTTATTTAATTATTGTTTTTTAACTATGGATGTAACTAAACATTTAGAAATCAACAATTAAATACCTTAAAACTATATAAAATTTTTCATTTTTTTTGCAAAATCGAGAATTTCGAAACTCGTTCGAGACCCGATCGAGACTCGAATCTCGAGACAGATAAATTTTCGAGACTCGAGAAACTCGTTTCTCGAAAATACCCACCACTAATTGAAATCAACAGAATATTGGAAGGAAGCTTACAATAAGTGTAAAAATACTATGCCTTCTTCTGTACTAAAGTCATTTTAGACATTGTATTCTAAAATTTGTTTCAATTATTGAAATTAATTGGTTGAGAACACTTTTAAAACAATCAAATATAAGTTTGTTATACTCTGTAAATATTAGAATTAAAAGCTTGATTAGAAAGAAAGCAAAATATAATTAGTTACCAGTAGATACAGGTATTGTAAAAATAGTCATCAATAAGTCAGAAATAGTGAGGTTAACGATAATAATATTTGTAGTGCGGAATCTCATACAACGCTTTGATAGAATCACTTTACATACAAGCAAATTACCAAAAAGTGATACCACTATTATCAGAGTATAGAAAACAATCACTAAAACATTTTTAATTAGTTTTTCACGAACTAATTCCGGATAATTTTCTGGATTAATAGCTTTTAATAAATTATCAAATTTTATAATCAAAGATCCATTTGAAGTATTGTTCGTATTGATGGATGAATTTTTAAGATTTTTAATCCATAGATCATATAGTATTTCATAAGTTATTTCATCAAATGATTGTTCTTTTGAAATTTCATTTTCCATAATTTGCGAAAGAAATTCAAATCATTATCAAATCAATCAGAACATTATATTTTCTTAGAGTTGAACCCAAAGTCTTTCTTCTCATCAAATTTCATTCACAGACAAACATTTGCTGAACCACACCATAAAATTATATGTGTTTATCACAAACCATAGCAGCAAACTTTGCGCACTGTCTTAATGAGTTACTATTTATAAGCCAAAAATCCCTTATTATTAGCCTTGAAAACTACACCATTTCGTTGATTAAGTTAAAAATTTTCTTCAATTAATATTTGACTTCTATTCAAATAATCAAAAATAAAGAAAAATTAAATAATTTCAGTTTCAATGAGAACAAAATTTGCTTAAATGTTTGAATAAAGTTTTAACGAAGTTTTATTCAGCTCTATTTCTTGTACTTTACTGTACTGTAATTTATTAGATAAAAGTACATTTAATTTAATTTTTGGAATTGTTCACCTATTTTCATTTCTTTTTTTGTTAAGTCTAATAATAATACTGCAAATGCCTGAACATTAAGAGTTTGCTCATGAAATCACATTTATCTGATTTGAATTAAATGCTGAGAAAACATAATATGAGTTAATATTGCACTCAGACTACGAGATAATTTGGAGGTGACTTCAATAATAATGTCATCTCTTAATACTTTTGACTTTAAAGCTGACACCTAACCTTTAACCGATGAACGAACTCAAAATCGATAAAATAAACTCTAATAGAGTTGAAATTAGCATCAGATAAGTTAGTGTCAGAAATAAGATAAGATATTTCATTGAAAAAATTAGACTATATCGAAGTTTTTTAGCTTTTAAAGCAATATTATTCTCCAAAACTAATTTTGGTTCATAAATATACAATTGTGTTGATTCTATTTCTATTAGCTATTATATTAATTCACAAACCAATCTTTTTTAGAAGGATTTATGTTAATGATTGTAATTTATTGAACATGTTTAATATGTATGATACGGAAGACATTTGTATATTATATTCATGGCAATAAAAATATGATATAATAAGATCTTTATCAGAATTAAATAATTTTTAGATCAGAAATAATTGATAATAGAAACATGGGATAACTTCGTGCATAACTTTTTTGGCAAGAGTTATATTTTTTGAATTATATTTGATAAACTATTAGATAAAAAGTTTTCATATTTTCCTGAATTATAAAAATTGCCCAAAAACATCTAACATTAAAAATAAACTTTTCATCATTTGTTTTGAAAATTTGTATTATTTGAAATAATTAAGTCATAAATTAGTAATGCATGACTTGATACTGTAGTGCAGATATGACACACCTTTCCTTATGACAAGCAAACCATAAGCTATTCATAACTAAAATAATGTTTTGAATCAAAATAAGAAAAGTCCCAAAAGATATCGTTATAAAAAGAACCATTTGAGTGAAAAATGACTCGAATTAATAACGAAATGGTATTTTAATCTGTTATAAAAGGAGATGAGTATACAATCTATAGGAGCTGAGCCAGAATTGGCAAATAACTACTAATTCTTAAATGCAGCAAAAATCCAAACTACCTCAATATGCAGATTAGCCTTTGGCAAAAAGTTACATTAAACTATTTCAATTAAATTTATCGAAAATATTTAAGTTTTAATCGGATTTTTTTTTCTATAAATCAATATATTAAAATAGTTAAGAGATCGATATGAAGGCTGTATTATGAAGGATGTCATGATGACATGACTACATCCATATCTTAATAGGTTTATTAAAATGAATTTGAAAATCTTATCTAAAATCTTTGATTAAAATCAAATTAACATTTAAGTGGTTCAAATTTGTGAAATAGAAGTCTGCATACCATTATTGAAACTTTGACACGTTAAAAAGCGTCTCAGTCCCAAATTTATTATTTATCTACTATTGATGATAGTGATCAAAAGTTCATGTTTATGGTTTAGTTCATGAACTTTTAAGACTTTTCAAACTTGATTTAAGAACAACTTAAAATTCTGGTCAATTCGAATTTGAAATAAGATTGATTTCATAAATTTGAGATTAATTAACAATTTAAAAAATAACATTTAATCTTGCCATTATTC
>JAQFZT010002515.1:0-11374 GCA_034696325.1 Camisiidae sp. | reverse complement strand
TTTCAAAAACTTATTTTTAAAAAATTTCAAAATAATAAAATAATTATTCATCAAAAGCTGTAAATATATCTCTCTTTTAAATGTTTTTCTATAAAGTATCTATAAATTAATTAAAATATATCAAGTGGGAAGTGATGAAGTGTTTGGGCCACCATAGGTCTCGAAGAGAATTAAGACTTCACCCTTGAATCAATTGAAAACTGTAACATATATAAGAGGGAACCTTTATGATGAGTTATATCATTTTGTTTGCAATTTTTTACGTTTACGTATTTGATCGTTATTTTTTGTTATTTATTTGTTGTTTTATTTTGAAGTAGAGAATTTGATAAATAATTCCTATCTCAAAACTCTATTCCGGGTCGCACTCAATTGACCGACAGTCGGTTAAAATTATTTTATTAATTTCAAAATTATTTCTGTTTCAAATTAAATTTTTATTCTAATTATAATCATACAAGTCAATAAAATAATCATAACCTTATCAAGCTTTCACTTAAACAAGAATTTTTTAGAATAATTTTGTTTTAGTATTGTCAGCACCTTTTTTATGCTAAACTGTACTTTTTGATTATTTTATTATTTTGACTTAAATAAATGAAGGAGACATAGGTTTTGGATTTATCTAAGTTTTTTTATTAATAAAAAGACACACATTAAGTAAAACGAAGACAAAAATTATTATTATATTTAGAAACTAAATATCATTGCACTGCAGTACTGTAACCTAAAACTAACGTGAGAGAGAAAGCACGTTAGACTACAAAACAAGTATAAAGAGAAATAACTTATAATAAATTGTTATCTCTTTTTATACTTTTACAAAATTATTATTAATACAGAACTTTAAAATAAACAAATAAAATATGAATACAAAAAGGGGGATTATACCAAATTATTTAGTAAATTATTTTTATTTTTCCAGGTTTCTGGAATAGGGAAGAAATAAGTTAGATATTTATATTTGAAAAGGGGGAAATCGCTAATGCAGTTTTGATATTACGTTTCCCCTAAATAAACTTATCATATAAGTAAAGGGGAGGGGGACATCACACCCTTTCAAAACAGTGTCTGTCAGCATATATAAATTTTTGAAAAATTAAAGAAATAACTTGCTTTATTTATTTTATTTTTTCGATTTTGGCAACTCACTAAATGATTTTACTGCACCCAATACTTCATTTGCTGTACCAACAATATTACTAAAGAGCTCCAAGACAGATGTGACACCTGAAAAAAGTTCTTCAAACCATGAACCTAATGAATATTTTAAGGTTAAAATCATAGAATTGTGCAACTTTCCACTCCTAGAGAAGAAAGATGAAATAAATTCAAATTTTAATGTAATAGAATTAACTAACGTTTACTCTCAGCTCGAAACTTATTAAATTTTTGCTCAGTGTTGATACGTTCATCCTCAAGTCGTTTGATATCTGCAATATACCTTGCTTCCATCGCTCTTAAATTGGCATTGCTCTCCTCAATATTTTTCAAAAGTTGTTCTTTCTCCGCAGCATTTTCATCTTTCACTTCAGCTAACTTTCTTTTGTTTTCTTCTGTCTCATTTCTCAACGCTTCACACTCTTCTTGCATAGTCTGTTGAATCTCTTTAATACGGATATTTCCGTGATTTAGTTGTACAAAATACTGATACTGAGCTTTGATTTCTTCGTGAATTTTGCTGGTGTAAACCTGTTCATATTCTTTCCCTCCCATCTTACGAAAACTCTTGAAGAGTTGCAAACATTCGGATAATATTTGTCTGAAAAATTTAAAGTTTTAATTAAAATCCAAATAATTGTGAAAAAATTCACTTTGAATATACCTGTGTATATCTTCGAATAAGTCATCTGCTAATCCTAAATTATGTCCCGTTATAACTAGATCTTTCATTCTTCGAGCATAATTATCAACAGCAGCGGTTTTTGCCATTTCATTTTGCAACTCAGCTGTTGCTTCAAAAACACTTTTCGAAGGTGGCAATTCATCACTTTTAAAGATTCTTGACCACCGATCGATAAATATTCTCAATTGATTCCCAGTTATAAAACTACCACCAATTTTCTTCTCAACAATTGCTTCAGGACTTAATATTAAAGGAACAAACTGCTTCAGATGTTCAAGAAAATCTTTATCAACTATGTTGGGGTCAAATTTACTGTTTCGGGCAACTTCAGCGCCAGGATGTGGCATCAAATAACAGCCAACATCAGTGAAAGAGGACAATATCATTTCATGAACAAACTTTACCTCCATTGGTTGACTTTCACGAGCATCCAAGTAATCTTTTTTGAAATTTTTTCCATCGATAGAATGATTATCATCATAAAAGCCATATTCGTAATCTGGTTTCTGCCAATCTCTTATGAAAAAAATTAGCTTTTGAAATGGTTCATCATTGTTTTCCTCATCTGCAAGTCTAGCAAACCCTGTGAAATACTGTAAGAATTGAAGTATATCTTCACTGACTTGTTCTTTGATATTGAAGATTATGAATGAAGAAAGGAGAGTGCTCAATGCAAAAACAATTGCATTATCTTGCATCGTCGATTCATTGTCAAAACTTCCCTGTGTGTCCATCAAAAGAAGTGCAATTTCAATTCCATCCTTTTTGATGATAAAAGGCTCAGACCACATGAAGATACCAGTTGTCTCTCTTTTACTTCCACCGCGAAACGTAAATGTCGAGTCAAGCTGTTTATTCGTCCAATCGCCTATACCTTTACTCGTTAAGTATCTCAGAAAGAAGCCGAGCATAAAAGATTTACCATTACGTAACGGACCGCTTATGGAGTAGATAGCCACACGTCTGTCGCCAACTTTATTCAGAACAGAATTGATTGCAGGTAAATCAACTGTATATTTTTTATTCACTAATTTGTATATTTGAAGAGGCTTTGCATTAGCCATTCTATTAAAAGACGAAAGGTAAGTTTCATTAATTGAATAAAAACTTTTATTTCGAGATTTTCGACCTTCTGAAATTCCCAGAAATCCTCTATACCCTAATCCTCGTGTCTTATAAAAAATTTGTTAATCAATCTTTTGAACCCGGGGTAGACAAATGCTTTCCCCCAAACCGGAGGCGGTCAAACCTAACCTTAGTTTTCACCCTTTCCATTTTACAAGTTTACTGAAAAATAATACGCCCTTATGGCAACCCCCGAATTTCGATTTTACTTTATTTTGGTTAAAAATGTCAGTCAAACAGAAAGAGCGCTTTATTCAATTAGAAATGAAGTACAAAATTTCAAAGTAATTGATGAAGACACCAAAATAGTAAGTTTTGAAAAAAATTATCTGAGAAGGGATTACATTAGTTCTAAAATTAAGAAAAATAGAGACAAAATAGCTATGCAATTAGCATGTTATAATTTTTAGCCTTTTTTATGTGAGTTCAGATTATTGCAACTATTTTTCTGAGACTCGACGACTTGACATAATCGGGGTCAGACTGTATTCATAACATTTCAAAAGGAGGTTCTGAACACCCACACTAGAAATCCTTTTGGCATTTGTACAACGGTTAACTAATAATAGTAAATAGCCAGGGAAAGTAACTTCATTGTGGGATTGTAATGTCACCTAACAGTCAAATTGTTAACTCTACATTAGTTTTATGAGCTATCCTATACTTATTACTATTGAAGTGAATCATCCAAATAATATGTACTGTAATGTTAAAATACTTAACGCGTTATTCATTTTCATTAATAGTTTTAAAATTTTAATTCAAATTATATATAAATTTTAGACTTTGTTTGAAATCTTAAATTTATTCTTATTAAATTTCAATACTTATTTATCATTTATCATTGGATTTATATATAAAACTGCATGACGTTATAGCTATGTGAAATTTATGAAGTGCTTAGTTTTGTGAGCTCTGTTGTACTGTAAGTTATTATTCTCATATATTGCCTGCATTTCAGTCAGTATTTAAAGGCTGCGCTTGTATTTAAAACAGAGTTTGATTCTCCTTAAGCACGATTAAATTTAATTGAATTTAATTGACTCAATTGACTAATTTCTCGACTCAATAATATGCTGAACATTTTTTTACTTTAATACAAGATTAACAAAAATGAAATATTTAAAGTAAATGAGGTTCTCAAGTCTCGAAAAAATATTTACTTTGAGTTTCGATCAAGTCTCGAGTGTTACTCGAATTTTCTCAATTATTAAAAATTGAATTTTTTCAAATCTTCGATTGTTTTGTTCTTAATGTTTTGTCACATTTAATTCGTTCGATTCGAAATTTTACGATAGATACTCGAGACTCAGATCTAGTTATAGCGTTCTAGAAATTATTCTTGCTATCAAAGTGTGTTTTTAATAGTAAAAATTTTTATAAACTGAACTTTTTCAAAGCTTCAATTATTTAGTTCTTAATGTTTTGTCACATTTAAAGTTGGAAAAAATTAAGTGTTTGCAGTTTTAATTGCAAAATACAAGTTTATTAACTGATTTTGGTTTCATAGTTTAAATCTATTTTTTATTTCTATAATAAAACTTCGAAAAATTAGATTTCAAGTAAAATAAATTGTTGAAATTCATAGAAATCTATTTCGAGACTCGAACAAAACTTTCGATTGAGACCCGATACCGAATACTAGTTTTTAGCTATTTGAAAAAAATTCTGTATTGATATTGTTTTCATTTTTTAAAGATATTAGAAAGTTGATAGTGTAGTATTGATAGTTATATTTCATATAATATTATACACATGATACTATTACTTACATTTATTATTATCCCAGCAAAAAAATTATTAACGAATTATGATGAGAATGGAACACAATAAAAAAATCTCAAAAGATTTATTGGTTTCAGTTTATATTTAGTCAAACTTAAGAAAAAGAAATATAATTTAAAGTTATTTTACGAGTATTTGACTAAACCATAGAAAATAACTATTCGCAACATTTCAAAAGGAGGTTCTGAACACTTTAAATCCTTTTGGCATTTGTCCAAACCAATTTAACAAACCAACAATTAATCAATAACAGTATATCATAAGAGACATTTAAAGTGAAATTATGTTGAACACCACAAAAATGTGCTTAATTGTATTTAGAAATCAAAGCAGACAAAAATGAAAGCAAGTCTAGACATGTCTTCAATTTATCTTAATTAAATTAAACATTTTCTAAAATCTTAGGCAAGAAAGACCTTCGAATGCTTAAATATTCGTGGATAGAAAAGATATTTATATGTTGACTGATGAGAGTTAATACATTTTACATTTAAATATTTATAGTATGAAAGTCGAACCACTTGAATCTGGTTTTACAATTAGTTAGTAATAACAAATAGATTAAACATTTAACAATTTTTTTTAAAATTTGAGTTAATATGCTACTATACCGTGTGTTCTTCAATTTATCTTAAATAAATTGAACATTTTCTAAAATCTTAGGCAAGAAGATCTTCGAATGCTCAAACAGTTGTGGATAGAAAAGATAATCAATTTATTAAAGAAATTACGCTTTGCTAATTTTGAAGGTAAACGTTGTTATAAACTTATTTAAATGTTGTACACATAGATTGAGGCCCAAACTAAGATTGTCTCTCAAATAATGCAAATGTAACTTAAATATATTTATTCTCAGAAATATATACAATAATTTTAATTAGTTATAGCTAAAGTATTCGTATATTAGCTAATAAAAAGCTAATTCTTAAATTTAAAATACAGTCCATCAGACGGAAATCTATAACGGTTTAGGTTATTTAACGGCACTAAATAAATGCTATGAAAAATTACTGTAGTTTTGATTCGAAAAAAGCATTAAAGTCTCAAAATAATGTTTGGATTTTAAAATAAGGAATTAAAATAAGTATTTATTTTCATGTCTTTCACGAACAGTCACTCAAATACAAGCCATTCATCAATAAAAAATTAAATAGATTGCAGAAATAGAGGTTCCAATAGAAAGATATGGGAATAAATTTAAAAAAAATACATACTTATATCAAAGTTTTTGATATAAATCAATTCAAATGTCAATATAAGAATTCATACCATTTCTAAAGTTTGATTGTCTTCATAACAATTGATTTGTGAGATAATAAATAAGAATAAAATCAGTTTAAACATGATTTTCACAAAAATTTCAAACTATTTTTTTAAACTTCTCGTCTGTTTAGTTATTTAAAGAGTGATAGGTGAATAAGACATTGTAACTGGGCGGGATATTTTGATAGTACCAAAAGATAGATATCATAGTCGGACATATTTTCTTCTAAGACACCATATGCATGTCATTCATGGTTCTTGAGATAATAATTTAATTGTGAATTTTTTTACAATGGGCCCTACGAAAAAGAAAATGATTTCAAAAAATCATTTAACCCCCGCAACCCCAAAATTTTGCTTAGATTTTTTAAACATTAAAAGAAGATTTTTGGGGAAAGTTTTGAGAAAAATATCAGAGTCAAATATGGTATCCATCAACTCCTCTCATCTCAAGGATCAGATATATGCAGGTCTCATCAAAATTTATTTTTTGATTTTCGAGATATTCGACTTTAAATGTCGAATTTTCATCAAAAATAATTACTTTGAGAAATCATGTCTCAAGATTGGGAGTAGCTAAAAATATGGGACCTTCACTAAAATGATAAATCAAGTCATATTATGTGTGTGGAGTTGATGGATACCATATTTGACTCATTTACAAAACTATTTTTTTCAGAACTCTTCTTGAAAAATTTAAAACTTCAAAATTTTTTTGTGAAAAATTTAGGGAGGCTACCACTCTGATATTTTTCTCAAAACTTTCCCAAATAAATTATTATCTCAAGAACCATGAATAACAGACATATGGTGTCTTAGAAGAAAATATATTCGACTATGATATCTATCTTTTGGTACCATCAAAATATCTCGCCCAGTTACAACTATTTCATCACGAGTTATATGACTGATTTGTGAGTCAGTCTTATTAGTTGTATAAGATTTTCATATGAAAATATTCAAGAAATTCAAGCTATCAAATTTTGAAAATTATTTACAGCTCTCGAGTTATTTGCTAATTGTGTTGTCTTGACAGCTATAGTTTTGAAATATTTTTTTTTGAAATTTAATTCCTCTTTCAATTTTGCAAAAAAAACTCATTATTACGAACCCAAATGAATCAACAACAAAAAAATGATTTTCAGTTCCAAACAAATCTCTTTAAATTTTGAATAAACCGAACCTGACTATGTATTTTGATACTAATCAAAACTCAATTATTTAAATTCTAATTTAATATAAAACGAATCCACTGACGAGTGAATTAGGAAGAATGCGGTTGTCAGGTCTTATGGATTCTCATTGAGTCTCAAGGAATGAGACATCATCTCAAATCTCAATCAAGGCAACCGTAACAAAGAAATCTGAGTGAGAAGAACCTTCGTAATGTCAATGGGAATATCCCCCTCAACCAAATTCAACGAGACACATGTCATTTGAAAGGCCTTGTTATGAGGACCCATAATATATAAGGCTTATCTTAATGTGTAGCATAGTTTTTGAAATGTGGCGATTTAAACTTCGAACACAGAAAGTTGATTTTTCATAATCAAAATGTCTAAAAACAAGATAATAATAAAATTTTGTCTATTCTCCGATGTTAATTCTATTATTTTCTTGTCTTTAGCTTATTTTCTGACAGCTTCAGACTGACTGGTTGTTTCAGTTTATTTTTATTGATAATTTTTGCTTAAAATAAAATAGACTACGTCTAAAGTTGCGTACTAGTGCGCAACTTTAGCTGGAAACGATGTTTTGGCTAAAGTTGTGCCAGGCGTTTTTCATTTAAGAAACAGTTACTCACTGCTTAGTTTACAGTTCTGAATCTATTGTTTTTCCAAAATTATAATTATATATCATATATTGGAATCATAATTACAGTTAAGAAGAATTCAATTCTGTTATATGACATTAAAACTATTTTGAAAAAGATACAGTTTCAGTTATACTGTGAGTTTTCAATAATTAAATTCATATCCAAAAAATTTAAATTATAATTTTAATGATAAACATAAGTAGTATCGTTAAATACATAAAGAACTTTAGTTTTTTCAAAAATAATATTCTTCTAATAAAATAATGATTTTCAATGAATAAAGTTTTGATAATTTAAACAAATTTTTAAACAATTATATTGATTACATAAAATTTCAAACAAATTTACATACAAGAAGTTAGGCCTGTCAGCACTCCAGAATTCAGATGATGAAATTAACCCTTCCAGGATTCAAGTGATTTTCCTATTTCTCAGAAAAATATATATGAAATTAAACTAAAAGTAGTATATGGGGTTAAGTGCGGTAAAAGTTACATAATGGGAGTTTAGCTCCACTCGTACTTTGATAAAAAAACAACGTGTGAGCCAATCGTCCAAGTTTTTTTTAACAAAGTATGAACATTGAAATCGTAGTAAAAATAAAACTACTAATAAATGTCTACTAATAAGAAATTCTTTGATGACTGTACCAAATTTATAAGTTTACCGAATTGGTCATACCACATCAATACCAAGAAACATAAAATGAAGAAACATTCACGGTTTTATCCCGAAAGTATTGCTCCTGATGAATCAGTTGATAGAAACCCTACAGTTACAAGATTACCAGAGAAAACTAAAAAGCAATTAAAATCTCTTATAAATAAAGAAAAAATGTATAAATCAGATTTTATACTTAGGTATTCCACTAATTAATCTTCGTAAGAATAGAGTGACAATATCTTTTTTCAATATTTAATGCTGTTATAAATTCTTCTGAAAGCGACACTATCGTCTCAGCCAAACGGATATTCTTGCAGCTTTCTCTGAATAAGCGAATTTGAGAACCCATATCAAGCATGACCAGCGGAACTTTACGGCCCACAGATAAAGTATATGAAATATTCGAAGTGCCATCCTCCCCAAATTTTTCCTGACATTCTACTAGCTCATCAAAAATGAAGAATACTTCGTCAATTCTTGCTGAAAATTCTTTCGCTCTATACTTCTGCTTAGTTTCAAACAATTCTACTTCTCCGATAAAATTGTTAAATTTAGATACTAATTCTACTTGTCCTACTATAGGTGCGATCCCTACGGTTAAAATGGTCTTTGTCAACCACCATGACAAACTCGATGCATCATTTACTATAAATTCCTCTGCATAACTTTTAGTGCCATTCGTCTTGTTGATCATATGTTCAATCTCTTCCAAATAATTCGAAATGCATTGCGTTAATTCATGCTTTTTCTCTGCGAAACGGCGTTTAATCTTATTCTGCAGTTCTATTTTCAATTTTTTTTCCTCTGCCTCTGCTTTGTTCTTCATTTCGAGTTTTAATGCTTCTTGAGCTTCCCGTGATTCTTCAATGATCTCCTCCATTTTATCACTTAAATATCTGATTCATTCAAATCTTAAATTAATGATTTTTCAGTTCTTTATTGAATATAAACTTTTTATTTGAATGAAATACAGAATGAATTTATTTTATCAGTTATGAGTTATCTCAAAACATAAAATCGCATTAAATTCTCATAACAACAAAACTCATTCAATCTTTGATTCATTATGATTGTAATATTGAGAAATAATAGTTCAAAAAAGTCAAAACTTCAAATTAAGACTCATATATATTTTGAGTTAAGGCTTTCAAATTTATTCAATTTGAGCAAAAGGCTAGTCTTCACCTAAAAGCTTGATATTTAAATTACGAGATAAGCTAATGTGAAATGTTATGTTATTTTTAAATGCTTATCGAAAGCATAGAAAGACTTTATCACTAGAAGCATAAGATTTAAATTCGATCGTAAGAAAAAACTAGTCTCATTATTATTTGAATCACTCATTTACATATAATGAATAACACATTATAATTAATGAACGTTAAAGTTAAGGCATTATAAATTATATACAGCTGTAAATGTCATTTAAAATAGATATTTCATGAAATGAAATGAAAAAACTAAGAACAGAAATTGTGTTATTTCTTGAATAACAGTATAAAAATTGTTTCACGAAATTAAAGCTATTAATTCGAATTGTCTGGTTTTAAGTATGAAAGTGTATTAAAACACATTTTTAAAATCTATTTTTTTCAATATGAAAACTTATCTATTATCAAACTGTAAAGAATGAAAAAAAGTTTAAAGTACATGTTTTAAAGGTTATGTATAGTTTTGGGAGCACCACGATTCGCCCGCGCACGATTCGCCCTCTCACGATTCGCCCGCACCCTGTTTTCAATCCCTTCAATAACTAATTCCCAAAAAACATCCCATTTTCAAACTCAAAAGTAAACTAAAACCAAAGGAAACTTATTTTAACTAAAGTATAATGATTTGAAATGATAATCTCATTTTTAAAGTCAAGTTAACACAGCGAGAAACCCCGAAGGGTTTTCTTCGCGATCGACCGGTTAGGTGGTTGACAAAGTTTCAACTCCCTGCACAGGGGGATTACTTGTATTAGATAATTTCGTAGTGGAATAGGACGTAAAATTCAAATACAATTAATAATTTTGTTATGTTATGAGAAATTAGTTATCTTTAGTCTTAGTTTACTTTTGAGTTTGAAAATGGAATAAGTTTTTGGGAATTAGTTATTGAGGGGATTGAAAACAGAGTACGGGCGAATCGTGTTGTAGTCATAGTTTTGATTTGCTTTTAATGAACAATAATTGGTTTGAATTATTAAATAGCATAATATCTCACATTTGTTTCTCGTAATAAAGTTTTCTCAATATATAAACTTCTCTAAAGTGAAACTGTTATATAATGAAAATTAATTAATTAGGTATAGTTTCTTCTATGTTTTTAATACACGTTTAAATAACATAACGTAACACTAATTTAATGTCTAGGGCCACATTACGCTGAAAACATCAGTTCTCGTTCGATCACCGAAGTTAAGCAGCTCTATAAGGGTTAGTAATGTATGGATATTAAAAATCTAGAATATATTTTTGGTTGTAACTTTTTAAGCGATTAATTAATTAAATTTATTTTTGTTAGAAATTGTTGAAAAATTATTGATGATTAATCTTTGATTATAATATTAAACTATAAGTTTCATTAAGTATTTCAAATTCATTTTTTACTTTATAAGATGTCATTTTTTTGACCATTCAATTGAATTAATATTTTAAACTTTTAAATGTATTAATTAATTATTTTTAATAATTATTTTTTCATGATTATCTCTATTACATATATATCTTTGAATTTTATATTGAAAACATTTTAATTAAATAAAGTTTTAAAAAGTTATAAGAATTCATGTAATTAAAAAAAATTAATTTTCCAAAATTTCAATTTTTTAATGAATTTTTTATTCATAATAAGCTTTTCTAAATGAGTTCAAATAATATTTTTAAAAATTT
>JAQFZT010002514.1:0-11377 GCA_034696325.1 Camisiidae sp. | reverse complement strand
ATAACTTCAATATACTGTTTAGTCTAAAGTAAAGCTGTTTTGCGCACAAACTTCTAAATCAAATACTCTCAAAACACTTTAAGTAATAATTATTATCAAATTAAAGTTTACTGTAAACATAATTCTGCAAAATGTGGTTCTGAATCAACTTTAAGTTCAATTAATTTTGGGTTAACTTTTTTTTGAGTCAACCAATTGAGCAGAAGAGCCAAAATGAAAACAATATTTTTGTTGTTTGAGTTATACAGTATATCTTAAAATAATTGCAATTCTTATATCTTATCTTATAATTTGGAGTTAACTTTAAAAGTGAATATGTAGTGAAAACAAAACTGTTTGGAGTTATAAAAGTATAACCATTTCTGTATTATCTATTTTATAAGAAAGAATTTGATTGCTCTCCAAAAAGTTAATAACTCAGTCTTTTACTAGTATAAAGTAGAGTACTGTACAAAATTTGATCTACACTTCCATGGAGTGGAGGTGAGGAACAAATTTTGCTAAAGTCTAATATAAAAACCAGTCGTGCCTTTTAAATGTATGATTTATTCAACTTAAGGTGATTTTATACTAATTCTTAGAGATCTTCATTTCCCACTTCCAAATGCAGGAATGCAATCAACAAAATTTATTTTAATTTAAGTTTAAAAACATCAGTTAAAGTAATGTAAAAAACATTTTATAAAATATATTCAAACAAGAGTTCAAATCAAACCCTTATTTAGTTTTTGTTATTTTATTGAGAAATATTTGTTTATCTTTTTGACAGAAGTCAACATTGAGTACAGAATCCCGAGAATTGCATTCCATTTGATAATTGATTTGATTATTAAATTGTGATTTCTTTTCTAATGACCAAATATTTTCATAAAATCGCTGTCCAATGGATTTGGCCATTTTTGAGTTGTTGAAGTGATCCATAACTACTGTTTGATTTGTATTGAAAGACATAACTGTATAACACTTTCCGTTTCTCTTTTTTGCGCAATAATTGCCTGCATTTATAAGAAGTGCAGACAATTTGGCCAATAATTGCATTTCATCTTTTTCTTGATATTTTGCTCTTTTAGACAATGACTCGTTTTGACCATTTCTTTCTATTTTATCATAAGATTGTCTCAAATAATGAGAAATGTTGTCAATAATAATAGCGGTTGGAGTGGATGGACGCGAATCCATGTCTAATAAATAGTCTCTCAAGTTGTCAAATGTGGACAAATAGACTATTTTGAGGAATTGGAGTAAATGACCATTTCTTACATCAATAAAAGGCATTCCATGGACTCCATCGACAACTTTTTCCATAGTTTGTGCAGTAATGATGTGAATGTCATCGTATTCTTGACTCGCAATCGTTTCTGACATTTGAAACAAAAGACTTCTTTTACATTCAGTCTCTTTTCCTATTAATAATATATTATTTCTATTATTTGTATGAATGCTTTCATTTTGTTCGTAACTTTTATTTAAATTTATTGGAAATATAAGTGAAAGCAACGAAACCATTTCTCTAAGAGTTTTAATTAGTATTTCATATGTTTTTAGTATAAAACTATTCTATCGATTATTATCTTCAATAATAACTTAGTCTTTAAATTCAAAACAAATGATAGATAACACGTGTTATCGATATATAAAAACAATAACGAAATTCATATAAACATTAGGTTTGAATTGAAGTAAACAAACATTTGAGTCTTGAACTCAAACTCATGTGTGATTTGGCGCCACTTTTTCTCATTGGATTCAATCAAAAACTTTGTTATGGATTAAAGCTGTAAAAATGGGTCAAACTTTAAGACAAAATTAAATACCGATAAAATCTTAGTTTATTAATAAATCAATTGAATGCTTATATACTTTTATATAAATTAACTGATTTCTAAAAATAGTAAAGCTATTACACAACCATTAAATGATATTTTTATCATTAATGCATTTGTTTTGCAAACATTTTTAGGACAAGTAGTGATTGAATAATAACTTTTACTTTAGAAATAATTATGTAAATTATAATTAAATTTAACTTTTAACTATATATCAGCTTAAATTCAGCTTAAGCTTAAAGAAATGTAGTTTTTATTGAATTTTCATGTTTAGAAAAAATGAATTTTTATCGAAAGAGTTAAGAAAATAGTGTCAAAAAAGTGTTACGTTATATATAAGTGTTATATTTATCACGATTTAATCGAAAGTCTATTTCGTAATACTTTCGTTAATCATAATAGAAAGTAATGAAAGCAGTCGTTGAGTATTGAGAAAAGGACTTCAATATTATTTCTTAATATTCAAAATGTGATTTAATAATGAGATAATAATAAAATGATAATAATATCGACAAACAATTAATATAACGACAAATTATTGTCTAAAAAAGTGCTCAACTATTATCATAACTGCTTTGTCATTAATGTCATCACGCATTTAATACCAAAAAATATCTCAAACATTAAATCTCAGCGAAGAATCTCTTGAAAAAAGTCAAATATTGAAGAATACTTTTTGATTAATTTTAAAAAATTTTGTATTGAATTTACAACTTTGTGTTAAATATTTAATTATTTAAATAAGTATTATTTAATTAAGTTTTTTAATATAATATTTATATAAACTAAAGCATCAAATTTGATATTGACATGAAATAAGGATATTTGATATGACATTATATTTAAATTCGTGAACAAAACGTAATTGAATGAAAATATAATAGACTGATCTGTTGCCAGACTCGAAGAACACAACAAATGGTACTTTTCTCCGCTTTGAACCAATTTTTGCATTAGTCCTCCTTTGCAACTAATGCTAACTTCTCTTGTAGTCAACTATTATTTATTGATTGGTTTCGCTATAAGTTCTATAATTCTGTTGAAATATATATAGCTATCAATAAATATTATTTATTGAATAAATAAATGCAAAATAAGAGCAATTAGTAAGTGATGTCATTTATAAGTGCATTAGAAAGAGGAACATCTCCTATAGACTGGTGTGAAAGCAATTACAGATATTCGCCACTAATCGCAGAATTCATTAATACAGTGAGTGTTCATCAAAAGTTTTGATTTGATTTAAATTTTGGTTTTGATTTGACAGATAACAAACATATTATTTTTGATATTTCCTCCACTTTTGAGTCAATTGTTCAAACAATACGCGAGAACTGTTAATCGTGGAGTTTATATAATATGGGGATTATTCGCGACGGTAGGCATTTGTTCCGCTTATTTTCACGCAACTCTCAGTCTTGTCGGACAATTACTCGATGAATTGGCTATTTTATGGCTAATGGCAGCAGCTTTTGGAATGTGGGTTCCGCGAAGACATTATCCGCTTTGGCTTAAAGGCAATCGGTTCGAGTTCTTCAACTCTAAACTTTTTTCTAATTATCTCAATATCTTATAAGTTCTTATCTCTACTTATTATTCAAAAAGGACACAATTTCAGTATTTAATGCTTGGATTCAGCATTTTTGGCACATTCTTCGCTTGGATTTATCCCTGGATTAACTGCTTTGCTTTGATGTGTTTCGGAATTCCAACATTTTTACTCCTCATCTCAGAACTTAAATTGTAATTATTCTTCATTTTTCTCATTTTTAATGTGAAACTTGAAGAAAATTAATGCGCATTTTTGTTCTTCTTTTAAAAAAAGATATTTAATATAAAATTTGATTTAATATGAAATTTTTAGAGCTAAATAACAGGTGAAAGCTATGAATGGTGTCCCTTAACAATAATTTAGTTCTATTGCTTGAATATTTTATGTTTCCTAAACTTAACTGAAAATTGCACGCCATTCACAAAAATTAACTTTTCAATAGCATTGGATACAAACTTAATGATAGTTTTGAACAATCGATCGAAAGCAGCTTTGCATTAAAGTTATAAATATTTAGCATTTTTACTGTTATACTATTTTGCATTATTTATTGGAACTGTTTTTGAACTAATAGGTGTCGTAATACAAAAGTAAAACGACTTGGAATACGTTGCGGATTGTGTTGGATTTTCGCTTTATTCTGTTGGGTATTCGATCGCATATTTTGTGACCTGTGGTCTGCAGTGAATTTCCCATACCTTCACGGCGCGTGGCATATACTCATCGCCATCACCTCCTATACAGTATGTGTTCTTTTTGCATATTTTGATGCCATTAACGAACACGAAGAGAAAATGCCTGTTTTGCGATTTTGGCCCAGAAATGATTTCGAATTAGGAGTTCCGTATGTGGCGCTCAAAAATGCCATTTAATTAAAGTCTTCCTCCAAATAATTAAAGTATTGCCTAGTCTTTAGATATATTGATTAGAATAATATATTGTTATGTAATAATGTATAATAACATAGAGAAATGATATTTAATATAAGTATATAAGTATAGAGTATTATTATTTAATCCAATTTAAAGACTAGACAATTGATCGAATCAAACACTAACTTATTTCAATACAACGATTTTTGTGCACAAATGAACAAATTATTTTCAATTCAAATTTGTTATAAAAGTGCATTATTTCGGACAAAATATTATGTATTTATAAAAACTTATGTAGAATTTCCCGTCCAACCACTTTGTTATGTTTATCATTTTAAGTCAATTTTAATAAAGTTTTGTTAGAGTTTTACATGAATTTTTTTTATTATTTTCATTGTGTCAATAAATGCTTTCCTTCTGAATTCAGATGATTTTCAATTGTGGAAATTTATCTGAATAATTGAAAAAGTTTTAATATGAACTAACATTCAATTTGCATATTTTGGACAAAATTAGGAATAATAGCATTTGAAGAAATTGTGAGAGAGGGGACCCTAACAGGTACATACAGTTTATAACTAGTTTTCTTATTTTCTAAGTTATCATTTAATTATATACAATAAATAGTTAATTTGTGAAACGCATAATTTTTGCCTAACTTAACATCTTCTATTAATTAACCATATTTGATATATGAATCAATCAATGATGACCAAAGTTAAGCTATTAATATGACTTAAGATCTGGAGCTAAAAATCAATTTCTTCTTAACACTGACTGTAGTTTTATAATCGGTTTAAATTGCATAACATTTGGTTCAATTTTTCAGTTTTATTGAGAGATCAAAAGTGAAAACTTTGTAATTTGACTCCAAACTATTTTTCTGATATTTTTTCAGTTGAGGAAAAAGGCTATTCTGTGACCGACAGCTTCTTGGGTTTTATGGACTTTCAAACCTTTTTTGCTATATTTTTATTGATAAATAATTTATGAAATGAAATATTAAGCATTTTCGTAATTTAGAACTTTGAATAACTTTTTTAATAGGTTCAGAAAATATTGTATATAATTTCACAATAATTGTCAATAATTTCAAAGTTAAATGATCTCAACCTTAAAATGTTAATAATATGAAGTATAAGTTTATAATAGTTTATCAGTAGTCTTATAATCAGATGCACTTGATTTGAGGGCACATTATCTTAAAGCTTTGTAAATAGAAATCTCTTATAGAAATTCAAAGCATTCAATTAAAAGTTCTAATTCTAAAGTTATGAAACAATACAATAATGGCATATGAAATATAGAATTAGCCCAAAAGGAAGTCATAATTAATGATAAATATCTTAAATAGAAAAATGGTTACACTGTAAATAAGTTGAATGTGTAAATGGTATATAACTCGACCGGTTTATGGCTATAAAATCAAATTAAATAATAAATGTTAAGAAAATTGCTTTGATTTGACAGTTGAGTAGAAATGATTAATTCAACTGAATTGCATTCACATGTATTGAAAATAACTTGAAATGATTTCACATGATAGAACATCTCTCTTGAGCACCTTGAACTTCAACCTTTAAGCAAAGTAAATAGTATTAATTTAGTTTCATTTACAGTCTAATCCGTTTAATGTGAACATTCGCAATACTCACACTCACAAAAAGCACATATTTTGGACTATAAAACAAAGTATTAGGCAAAGCAAGGAATTAACTGACAGAAGCAGTGTTCACAATAAACGGGTCAACTGTACTTACATCACAAATTTATGAGCAAACCTGTTGCGATCTCGAAAAGCCTTCGGAAGAACGTTGTGCTGAAGTACTTGTCAAACGTTTTGATGTTTTTCTTGTCGCCATTTCCTGAATCAATAAAATAGAAATCATTAATTTGTCAATTGTCAATAAACAGAATACAAACCTCTCCGTTATTGTTGAGTAAAGTTGTTTGCATTGCATCCGATGTGAACCAAGTCTGGCCTTTCATAACAATATCAGAAGGAGGACTGTGAACACCATTACTATCAGAGCTCCAGATAGTTATATAAGCATTCGGTTTAATAACAATCGAACGGTGAAACTTGAAATGTGTGTCAAGATCTCCAGCATTTCTAATTAATTGCCAACCGCTTAAAGATATTTCTTTATCTCCTTTATTGAAAAGCTTAACATATTTTCCGTCCTGATCGTGATCATTGATTTCAACATCACTCTTGGCATTAGAGTTGACAACAATGTCGACTACATTCTCTTCTTCTTGTAAAAAAATAGTTCTCTTTCTTTTAGCACCTCTGGGAGTGTATGTTCGCGGAGATACTACACGACTGCTACTACTTGTAGGTGAGCTCATACTCGTAGACAAATTCAAACGACTTTCTTCGCCTTCCAATAGCTTTCTATAAGCATTTATTTCCATATCGAGAGCTATTTTAATATCTAAAAGATCTTGATATTCATTCATAATACTCTTGATTTCTTCTCTTAATTGATTTATCTGATCATCTTTTGCCTGAAGAGCATTCTCTTTCCACTCTCTTTCCTGTTCAATGAGACGCTCCAAGTCTTTGATTCGACTGTTTAGCGACTGATTAATGGACTCGAGTTGACTCAGTTTAGATGCAGTCGAATCATATTTAGACTTCAATTGCGACAATTCAGACCTGATTGCCGTCGAGCTATTAGTTTTATGATCCAAAGCGTTTTGTAGTTCTGCCAAATGGTTCTCATATTTGCGTTCAATATCTTCGCGATTGATTTTGAGCTGCGCCTCATTTTCTTCTCTCAATTCTCTCAACTCATCCGCCAATCTCTGCTCGTATTGTTCTCTGATCTGGTCGTTAACCATTTCAGTGATTTCTGTTTCCTGAACAGTTCGCGTTTCTTCTAATTCTTTTTCATGTATTTGTTGTTTGAACTGAACCTCTTCTCTTAGACTTTGAATTCTATTTTCCAAATCCACTCGAAGTAATGTTTCTTCTTGTAGTTGTTTTCTGACGGCTGCCAATTGTTTCTCCAAAGTATCGATATCTGCTTTCGCTTCTTTGAGATCATCTTCAGCTCTCTTTCTCTCAGAAATTGATTGATTTAATCTTGTTTTCAATTCGTCGACATTTGATTCAAGATTATTAATTCTTTTATCAGCAGCTGATAGCTCTTTATCTCTTTTATTCAACCTAAACACACATCAAAATAAATCATTAGTTCTCACTTCACAGGAATTTCTAATTCAATGATAACGAAAAAATGAGGTTTTAATTCAGTGATTGATATAAATGTGAGAAAGAATGCCATAAATGTTTGAATGAATAAATATTTGTGATTGCATTCAAACAATAAAGATATAAAAAAAATACTTTTATTTGCTAGAGAGGGAAGCGATTGCATAATCAAAATCTCAAGTTTCGCAAAACTTAACATTAAATAGAAAGTAAAGTTACGAATAATTCATTGATGACATCATTGATGGCATTAGAAATAATGGCATTTTTCAAAGAGTATTTCGAGCTTTCATTAACTTTAGATTAAATTTGAAAAGAAAGTGAGAATAATTTGATTAAATTTTCACATAATTAGAGTTTGAAATAAAACTGAAATGCACTTAAAGTTAATTAAAACAAATAAAACGACTGAATAATAAATAGATATTAAAATAATTGAATTGATTATTACATACTTAAGAGTCAAATCTTCGTTATCGACCTGTAATTTATTGGCTTCGATCTGAAGCCTTGCCTTGTCTTTAGCGGTTTCATCTAATAGTCTTCTGGCATCAGATAATTCTTTTTCATAGAGAGTCTTAATAGAGACGACTTCTCGAGTGACTGTTTCGTGACTCGACTGTATCTGAACACTGAGTCGACTATTTTCAAGCTCAAGATGACGTACTTTTTCAATATAATTAGCCAAACGATCGTTAAGTCCCATCAATTCATTCTTCTCTTGCAATCGCGTGAGTCTTGAGGGCGAGAGTGGACTCACTGGTCGTTCACTTGAGCTGACCTGTTCTCCAGTTGAAGAATGCGAGGCAGTGCTGGTGGTTGTGGTGGCCGAAGCCTTCTTACTAGACTTGGACGCCATCGATATGTATTTGAATTGTAATTCAAATTATTTAATATAAATTATTATATAAATGAACAATAAATATATGAATAACTGAATGCCGGCTCTAATGAAGCCCTCTATTGAACCGCACCCTTACGTCCCTTTCAAGCAATCATTCATTTGTTTATGAGTTGTTATGACTGCGCATACATTTGCGCAATATTTATAACCAATACATAAACCAATAAATCAGCGCTCAATTCAATTATGCTTTTATCAACTTTTATTACTTTGATTTGAGTAATAAAATAAGTTCTTTCAAACCATAAAACCCATTAATTAATTGACACTCCATTTAACTCAAACTCTTAAGTCAATTTGAGTTATAATCTCAACAAATGATTGTACTAAACATTTGTTAATTCTTTAAAATTGAAACAAACTTTCAAAGAAGCAGTTCTTTATAGCTATGACTGTACTAAAGAAAAGGCTTTGGACACTATATTAGAGAATTGTTTGACATAATAAGACGATTGTAGCCATTGTAGGGATGCTTAAAGTGACGTTAATGTAATCGCTCACTATTTCATAATTGATAAGAAAGGCAACGATTGGTATACAAAGACTTGTATCAACTCTGAAAATGTTGGACTCCATTCGATTTTCTTTTCGTTTTAAGTACTCGTATTTTCGTAAATAACTTTCAATCAACTGATTCAATTCATAAAATAATTGTCTTTCTTGTGGACCCAATAATGCTATCAAGTCTTTGACACAGTTCTCATCTGACAGAAAAGATGTGTTGGAATAATATAAAGGTCTGGACAATTGAATGACGTAAAGATAAACTTCGATCAGAGGACTTGTGATTCAGGAGATTATTTCAATAAAAAAGCAATTGTCTCATATTAAGTCAACTTTTAAATTGTTGTCAAATTTGAATGCATTACTAAATCCAAGCTTAAGCTGAAGTTTCGGTTTTCTCTTATGATTTAGAACCAGAAACTAAAAATTGCATTCTTTTGATAAGATGGGAGATTGAAGACAATTTCTGACCAAAATATCTAAACTTCGCTCTAACTCCACTATGAAATCGATGTTGACCTCCAATCCAATTCCACTTTGAAATAAATGTTGACCTCCATTCCAACTCCACTAATATTCCACAAAATAAAAGTTTAATTGTGGATTATTGTCTCCAACTTGATTCCATTCCATTCCATGAATGTTGAAATGAATTTTGGTACTCTACTGTAGGGTCAGTCATATAAATTTAGATGATAAGAGGTTAAAAATTTTCTCATAAATTAAGAAATACTGAACCGTAGACTACTTTCATTGATTTTACATCATTTTGAGGGTATGTCACATACGATACAGTAAGTGCTGCACTACTCAGATGTCAGGTTTTGCTTGTATTTAAAGTTTGAGTTTTGTATTGATACCAATCCAGTCAATCGGTGGTACAGGAAAAGAGATTATCAGATATTAGAAATGAAAAATTTGAAATTGTCAGCCTTGAGCCTGTGTACAGTTGTCAAATTGTTACCTACATCAAAATGGTAGACTCAGGGATAAAGTTTGGAAACCAGTGGAAAGTTTGGTCTACAGTATTCGCATCCAATTTCTTCCATTCTTTTTATGAACTGCCAACCATTTCCATTGCTGTTTAAACAGAACCTCTTTCAGACTTCTGATAACTTTCTCCTAAAATGGACACCAGTGTCCTCCAGGCTCACAACAATTGGACACAAACTATTCAAATTATAAAGGTTTATCACTATTAAAAGCGCAGCCCAACAGAATTTCGAGGTGTGCTTACATGAGCACGCTTTTAAGCTCTAGTTTGTGACAGTTTGCGCATTACAGTTAAACCTCCCTATCTTGAAACCTCCGTACGTTGAACTTGAGTTCTGGTCCCGAATTCATTCCTATAGTAACCCATTATGAATAAACCTCTTTATGTTGAATACCTCTCTAACTTGAACAGAATCTTAGATCCCAAATGATTTCAAGATAGGGAGGTTTAGCTGTACTTAAATATATTGCTGCAAAAATTCATCAATTTTTTCACTAATGTAATACATGTATAGAAAAATTATGAATTACACAATATTTAATGGGGTGATAGTTTTTTGTGCTAAATGAATACAATTTTCTCATCAAACTATTTGTATTCTTTATAAAGTAAATGACATCAAATTTTTAAGAAGTTAGCAATCAATCAGAGGTTAGCAATCGATGAAAAAACAGTTTGGAATACTTTCCAAGTTTAAGAAGAAAAGTGTAATAACTTTTGAATCATTACTCTCAATAGGTTTATAATAATCAAAACTATGTTATCTTTATAATGCAAATTATCTATTAAAGTGTAATTTGTTTAAATATTTAAATACATATTTTGATATTCATAACTAAATTATTTAATAAACTGAAGAAAATTGTGTAATATTTGTAATACTTATAAACAAGTTTTTACTCCATAGAAAAGACACACAAAATATATTTTCGCAAAGAATGATATGTGAAATAATTAAATAATTGCAAATTTTGTATTAAAATTAACAAATGATGATTCAATTACACTGAATGAGTGCTGCATTACGAAGCATTTTATGCATTGACATGAGCCTATGCAGGCTTATGTTTGCCTATTCACGCACTCTATGATATCAGCAAAAATATAAACACAAAATTGCATTTCATTGAAAGCATCCGTTCAAAAAGGCCCCAATGCTTTGGAGAGCACAAGAATAAAACGCTTCGTCACTTCAGTGGGAATTAAATTAGTAGAGATTTGTTGTGTTTGAGGATCTTAAATAATACTGCGATCAGACAATTGCTTCGAGTCATGATTCAGCTGCAAATCCTGTCGATTATTAAAACTTGAGGTGGATTTACAATATTTGTGCTTTTCATAGATTCAAGTTTATAAGAATACATTCCTTTTACATTTTCAGCATTAACTTTGAATTTTTTGGTTCTTTTGGTTATTTTGTAATTTGATTTGAGTGAACGCACATAAGTGTGCACTTGCGAAGTGGTTAAGACAACTTTGGTTAACACAACTTTGGTTAACAC
>JAQFZT010002513.1:0-11384 GCA_034696325.1 Camisiidae sp. | reverse complement strand
AGACTACACGACAACACGTAATCAACATGAGATTAGACTATAAAACTATTAGAGCTGGGTATCGGGTCTCGAGTCTCACCCGAGGAGAACCTCGAGACTCGAGTCTGATTTCTCGAAAATATAGTATATATCGTTGTTCGAGTACTACTCGGTTCTGAATCGGATTTTTTTGTGAGATAGAGTTATTGACAGATTTTTTGCTGACTTTTTGGCAGAGCCTCGAGCCTACCCGCCCGTAACTCTTTTCATTCAATAGTTATCTCGTCTTTTCAAATCTAAATACAAGTCAAATACCCCACAATTAAGCCTTTTTTCAATAATCGAAACTTTTTCATAACTTTTCAATCAATAATTGTTGTGTTTTGACTTGAAAACTATGAATTCAAATCACGAGAGGTTAACAATACATAGAGTTTTGAGTGAAATATAAGATTTAAAGTCTTCACTCATTAATTTTTATGATAAGTTTGACTGTAAAAAAGTTTATAATTTGTGACGTAATTTCAATGACTCATCAATATTAGACGTATTTTATGAGATTTCTTTATTGATAAAAGAAATGCAATTTAATGTCTAAAATGGCGAAAAAGTTGATATGATTTTCAACAATAATAAGTCATCACTTTATAAATGAATAAGAAAAATGTGAATCAATTAATGAAAGAAAGAGAAAAACAAATTTTGCGTTAAATATAAGTAATTATTAGAAATAATGTCAAAAATGGCAGAACAAGTGAAGAGTTTGGGCATAACGTCTCCCATATCTATGGCAGAGCCCAAAGAATCTGACATTAAAGCAAGTCTTCAATTAGAGGCATGTCTTCGCTCTTTTGATTTATTTGAATCCGAACAAGAGATGCAGCACAGGATGAATGTCTTGTCTAAACTCAACCAATTGATGCAAAATTGGATTAAAGACGTTTCGGCCAAAAAAATGCCGAAACAAAACGCAGAACTAATGTCTGGAAAGATCTTTACATTTGGTTCTTATCGATTAGGAGTTCATACAAAAGGTTTGCTTTAATTATATATTGTTTTTGTGTCAATCGATTGTTTAGTTTATGCTTTGAATTGAAATGTTTGACAAACTTTTAAACATGAAATTAATTGAAAACAATGTATTTTGAATGAAAAACAGGTGCAGACATCGATACCCTATTGGTTGCTCCGCGACATGTAGAGAGAAGTGATTTCTTCACATCATTTCATGAAATATTAACAGAGATCGCAAACTGTGAATATGTGAGACCTGTTGAAGAAGCCTTTGTGCCCGTTATTAAAACAAAGATTGAAGGAATAGAATTAGATTTACTCTTCGCTCGTTTGGCTCTCAAAAATATACCACAAGATCAGGACCTCCGAGACGGCGCACTTCTTAAGAATCTTGATGAAAAAAGTGTCAGATCTTTGAATGGTTCCCGAGTTACTGATGATATATTATTACTTGTGCCGAATCATCAGTCTTTTCGGTTAGCCTTAAGAGCTGTGAAACTGTGGGCTAAAAGAAGAGGCATTTATTCGAATTCTTTGGGATATTTAGGTATGAAATGAAGAGTTTTTTGAGTTGAATTGATTTGAATTGTATAAAAAGGTGGTGTTTCGTGGGCTATGTTAGTGGCGCGAACGTGTCAGTTATATCCACGCGCCTCAGCCGCCACATTACTCCAGAAGTTCTTTCTAGTATTCCGACAGTGGCCATGGCCTAAACCTGTATTACTTCGTCATAATAATGAGGATAATCCCAATTTAGGTTTTCCAGTATGGGATCCACGTATTAATCCCGCCGACAGGTATCATCTCATGCCTATTATCACTCCTTCATATCCACAACAAAACAGTACTTTTAATGTCACCAATTCTACTAAATCTATTATGACTAATGAGTTTATACACGCCTCTGAAGTAATCGACCAAATAATGAGCGGTAAACTTGGTTTTAAACATGTTTTCAATGATTAAATCTTTTCTCTCATGTATAGGTCAGGCCCAGTGGTCTACACTTTTCGAAAACGTCCAATTTTTCACCAAATATAGACATTTTATAGTATTACTCGCGAGTTCTAATCCTGAATGGATTGGTTTAGTTGAGTCTAAGATAAGAATATTAGTCCAAAATTTAGAGAGACATCGATGTATAGCTTTAGCTCATGTTAACCCTAAATGTTTTACACGTACTGTTGAATTACCTCTTGATTCAAATGATAGCACAACACCTGATACAAGTGATAATAATAGTGAAGAGAAAACAACTAAAGAAACAACTAAAGAAACAACACAAGAGACTAAAGTAGAGGTCGAAACGATGTGGTTCATTGGCTTAGAGTTCAATAAAGCCGAAGGAATTAATGTTGACTTAACACAAGATATCAAAAACTTTGCTGACACTGGTTTGAAATATAGATTTTGATTGTTTTTAACATGAGCTAATCTTTGAAATTCTTTAGTGACTAATTCTGCAAAATTTGGCAAATTTTTTAAACCTGAAATGACTATTGACACAAAACATGTGAAGAGAAAAGAATTGGGAAAATACTTACCAAATGATATTTTTAAACCTGTAAAATCTAACCGAACTTCAAAGGTATCAATTTTATAACATTTATTAAAAGTGAATCAATTGTTAAAATGATGTGTTTTTTGTTGAAAGGCTCCCAACAGTCCCACTGCTATACCAAACGATTGTGACAGTTCGGTAACTAAAGCTCCGGCGACGACAACCACTTTTGATGGCGATAATCATGTAAATAGTGATAATAATAACCCTATTTTTGATTTGAATGATTCCCAAACAAAAAGTGAAGACTGTTTGGCCGACAGCACTCATAATGGAAATGAAACAGAGAATGTATGCTTTCATTAAATGATAATTTTATTTAAGTATTGAGTGTTTTTTTAAATTTGATTTTAGAATTCATTGACTGCCAAAAGGCCACTCGAAGACATAGACGACGATTCGTTGAATAAATCTTCGCGAACTAGTATTGAATATTCTTCTCCTAAAAAAGAATTCCCTGAAGTTAGTCATTAAGTTTATGATATTTTGAATGGTTTTTATATGAAAATCGATAACTATTATTAGGAACGAGAGACCGAACAACTGTTGCCTCAAGAATTATAACAAATCATTTCATAGATTGACTCAATTGATGGTTTGGATGCTTGTTATGCCGTTTGGTAACAATGCATAGAAATGCACGAATGATTGCATTTTCATCAATGACTTTAATGTACGAATTTTTCTAAATTAAAATTTTTCACTTTTTTTTTTATTTCATAGCATTCACTTCTGTATCACAACAATGCTTTCCTACAAGAAGTAAGATTTACTGAATTGATTGTTTGATTTGTTGACAAAACTTTCTTTTATTTAGACACCAAAATATTTTTATAGGTAACTATCGTTTGAGCTCAACTTTTTAGATCTCTTTTAATTAATCGATCGGTGGGTAAGTATTGTTGTGAAACACTTTGTTCGGCATTTCTACTGATTAAAAGTTAATTTATATATATATTATCATTAAAACCATAAGTTTCAACACATTTCGCAATATATCTCTCGACCGTAGGAAACAATTTAATACTTTCATATACTTATAGTTATTGCTATCATTTATTTCGATTAACAATTTATTTTGTATTATTATCTATAATAAAGTCATTTTCACTTTTATTATTACGATTATTAACTTATAATTAATCTCTACATTCATTGTATTACGTGATTAATAATTAAAATCATTTCAACAAAGCTTTTGTCTGTAATTCAGTGGAAAATTAAACAATAAATTCATCGGTGTTTAAAAAGTATTTTCAAACGTCATTTATGTTTCTAATACTATTATATAACAAGTATGATGTCATTCGCTTATCAATCAAATATCTTTCTACACCTTTCCAGACATTTCTAGAATTGAGTTAACTGTATATACAAACAAATGAGCAGTTAATGGGTTTTATTAAAAGTGCGCATTTATTTGGCGCAATTGACGTAATAAAAAGACTAGACTAGAGATCTTTATATAAATTCTGGTAAAATCTCATTAAAATATTAATTACCGATTAAATTAAATCCTCATAGAAAAGAAAATTAAATAAATTAGGTTTGAAAATAGTTGACTGAAATAACTCACACGTAATTAATATATAATTGACTTGATTTAAGATAATTTATTGAATTGAAAAATAGTTGATTGAAATCAATTGAATCCCTGACTGTATGAATGAAAACCTCTAAACTGTAAACCATTTTATATATTCACACATTGATTGTGAAAAGAATTATTATTATTTCATCATCTCTTCAACTGAAAGCAAATTGTATTGATTACTATTTTATGTCTAAAAACGAAGACGTGATTCATTACACGAGTTATTATTTATGATGAATTGTATTTACGCCTAATTTTCACATCAATTCAAAAGTTATTTACATCAAAACATCTTTAAAACAGTTATTATAGAGTGAATACATTTCTATATTATAATGCATTTTAAATCTAATGAAAGTCTGATTACTTGTGAAGATTTTTCAATTTTTATTAAAAATTATATGAATTGTTATTTTTCTCAATTGTCTCAATGTATTAATGGTTTTCGTATTTCAAGTTCTGGTTATTATTTTTCATCTCAATCTATGGATTACGTATGGACTCAATGTATGTCTTATTTAAGTATTCATTTAAATAATCAAATCGATAGTAATTCAATATTTAGATAAATTCAGGAAAAGTTAAAGCTTTCATTAGTTGAGAAATTGTGCGGAAATATCATTTGTTTCAAACAATACAATAATTTTGATTGAAATTAACATTTGTTTTATTGAATGAACAGATGAAATATATTTTAATTCGTAAAACATATGGAATTTTTAATAATTGTCTAATAAATTACATTTACATTTGTGTGAAATGTATTGATAAGCTTATCATTAGCTCTACCCTTACGTAAAAAATGCAATGTTTTATTGAATTACTTAATAATTTCCCGGAATTTTTACACAATTATCGAATGTTATCTTATTTTACAAAATGAATGCAATAATTTATTAATATATAGTTTGTCATAAAGTTTTATTTATTTCATTTGAGAGCATCAAATACTTTTAGGGCTAAGTTTTGGCCTTTTATTTCACTAGTTTTTCAACTTTTGTTTTGTGTATGACTTGACAAAAATATTTTGAAAATCTCGTGAAAGTTTCAAATATTATTCAAGTCTATAACACTGACATCAATTGAAATGAGTTTCAATGAAACTCCTATTGAGTCGATTTATCTGTTGTTTCAGTCGAATAATTATTAGTATTTAAAGTTGATTTCGTATGAAAAGTTCTGAACAAAAGCGGTTCCCTTTATCTCATTCTCTAATCCCCGGATTTAATCAGTTTTTAAAAAGTCATCTCTTGATTGAATGAGTAAAATCTCAACAAAATTTTTTATTGAGAACTTATTTGAAGGATAAGTAATGAAAAAACTGTTGGTTTAGTATTTTTTGATGTTTTTAAAATTTATCTTTTTTCACATAAAATTCAATTAAAACTGATATAATCTGCAGACAGTCTCATAAATGCATTTATATTTAATTTCATAACACGTTTCAATACTTTTTCTGTTATCACAAAATACGGGTAAATGTACTGAAACATGCATTTAAGAAATGAATTTCTAATCAAACTATTCATTGGCCACACAATTGGCTTATTTCTCATGATTTCCAGTATTTCTATTGAAGATTATTTAGTTCTGTACACGTGTTGTAATCGCTTTATATATTATTTAAAGTATAATTGCTTTTACTATTGACATCATTAAATAATTATATTTTCTTGTTTATTATTATTGTGTAATTATTTTTAATAACTTTCTCCAGTTTATCTCTAATGAAATAATTTTTTCTATATTTTGTTTTCTATAGATTTGAAGAACTTAAGAGTGATTTTATTTAGAGCTCATTCAAAGAGATGTTTATTAGAACCGAATGAAATGAATCAACCATTACTTGATTTAGTTTATTAAATTGTGTAAAAAATAGACAATGGCTTACAAATAATCTTCGAAAATATATTTTTTATTCTATAAAATTATACATCAATTTTTGGTATTGATGTAAAAAAGCAACAAAAAAAATGTCTCAATATTTGTTGTCGTCCTTTGACTCAAAAAATTATATAATTTCAGGCTCTAATAAAGAGCTAAATTCATCGCATCCAATATTTTGGCCGCAAAGATCTCTCATGAATCGAAGATCTTCGGAAGGGATCGCTTGGTCTTATCCGCCAAAAACTAATTTATGCGCAAAAGTTTTTGCAGGAATCAGTGCAAAGTTCACCGATTTTACCAACAATTATACCAATAATAATAATAATCCATTTAATAATCAATTATTTCATAATTCACAAATTGATGAACTTTTTTCCACACAAATATTAAGAAGAATGGGTTCAAATAATAATAATAATACTGATGTACATCTAGACTGTGCTCTTGACATGTCTTTTAGTGAATGTGTATTTCCTTCTTCGTCATCATCTGCAGAAAGGACTGCTTTATCTGATGACGAAAGAGTAGTATCTGTTGATAATAGTATTGATTCTGATTCTTCTAATGATAAAACAATGAAAATCTGTGACTCTAAAGTTGTTGAATCTATAATGCAAAACGATAGACAAAAGAAGAAGAAACGCAAAAGAAGAAGAAGAAAGAAAAAGAGTTCATTAAATAAACCTTCTGTACCGTGTTTTTCAATGTCTTTTTCTGACAATGACTTTATATCTATTATAATCGGCGACGAAAGTTATGACAGCAGTTCTGATGAAGAGTTGTCATGTTTTGTTGAAAGAATTGCTCCCGATTTAGAAATGATGTGTAAAAATCTATTCGTTGACTGTTTTTTCACCAAAAAGAACAACGATATCAGCGGTAAATTCAAGTTTTTTTTATTCAGTTGTGTTCAGCGCCAAAAATTCTCGAAATTAGTTGAGCGAAGCAATTATCTAGAATCTAGTCCTTCAAACTATTCTTTACATTTCATTTTACAGACAATAGACACCTAAACCTATATTAAAACTTTTTTATAACTTTGAAAGTATTTATACTTTTGAGTCTAAAATTGATTATCAGTTTTCAAACATCAGAAGCCAATCAATTATATGCAATGCTCTACTTTTTATATTCAAACGTGACACAAACTTTGTCATTGTTTCAAAAAATGCTTCATTACATACTGTAAATCATAATAATGTATAGGTTTTTGATTTATATTTAAAACTTGGATTCAGTTATGTGTTACTTAAAGATTAAAGTTTATATCACTTTCACTTTCAAGCTTTGAGTTGCTCTTCAAAACGTTTTGAACACATATCAAAATAATAGTTTTTATTACAAGTCTTTTTCATTTTCATTATAACTTTACAAACAGTGATTGCAATTGTTTTCAAGTTTTATTAAATTTAATTATCATTTTTATTATATTTTAGCAATAGATGAAATCGATTGTTGTCCAAAAATCTCAAAAGAAATTGAAGAGGAAATAGAAATGACTTCTGCTATTGAAGAATCGGTGAAAAAAGCGAATGAAAAATGGAGTTATAATTATTCGAATGTTTCATCCGATGACAGAATTTCAGCAAAAGTTAATTTTAGTGAAAAGCCATCCGTTCGTATTCTTCATGTTTGGGATTTTGCCTCAAGACAAGCGCGTTGTGGAGAATGGGAACAATTAGCGAGAGATAGACAACGATTTGCTGAAAGATGTCGAAAGACTAATACAGATATCGGTTATATATTTGATGGACAGCACAGAGACCGAGTCTTTAGAGAAAGATTTTTCTAAATATTCAAATAGTTGTCTATAATTCTATTCAAACATTTTTAACTTCTATTTTTATTGTTATTATAATTTATAATACAATAGAAATACACTTTTTATACGCAAATTTATTATTTGTTAATTTATGTTAACTTATTGTTCAATAGAATTGTCAAATAAAACATCAATTTTAATAAATTTGTTATAACTTTTGTGTTTTTAGTTTTATTTTAAGTTCAAAATCAGATTTAATTTATCGAAATGTGTTCATAAAAATATAGATTTACTGTAAATGTATTGAAGTTGAGTAGAGGTAACAAATATATGGTTTATTTCATTGAAACTTTATATCAACTCTAAAGTCTGTTTTAACGCCAAAATTTGTTGCTTTAAAACGTTTGCACTTAAGCTCAACTTCGATTTTTAGACACTAAATGTCTTACATAAATGTTTCAACACTAGTTCGGAAAGTAAAGGGTGTCTAACAATCACTACAACCTTAAAAATTAATTTATAAATCGGTTGACTTTGAGTCTCATTTTCTATTTTCAAGATAAAAGTGCTTTTATTATCAAAATATTCACTTCAGTCTATAATAATATCCATTTTTAACTACTTTTATGGCATTGAAATTGCATTTAATAATTAATAACTGCAATCGAGTGTCCACTTGACTGACATTTTTATTAAATTCTTGTTTAAAACTTTAAGAAAATAAAATTCAAGTAAAACTGATGAAAAGAACAAATTATTATTAAGAGAAATGAAACCATTAATGAGTTTTTCTAAAAGAAAATGTGTTTTCGCAGAAATTTAAAAGAAAATGAGTTGAACTGATTTGATAGAAAGCAATATAAAGAAAAATATATTTAATAAAAGTTTTCTCAAGTATTTGGAAACTCGTTTACAGTTGAGAAATAGTGTCAAAATAAAAAATTTTAGATTTTTGAAAATAAAGAATTCGGTGATTTCGGTGGTTATTTAGGAAAAATCACATTTCTTTCAGTTTAGAAAAAAATTATTATTATATTTTCATTTTATCCTTTCATTACTTATATTTTTTATAACATTTAATAAAAATGTGCATAAAATTATTGTTCTTCTTCTGGAGTCTTATCATCAGTGGTTTTAATATCTTTAATATCTTGAATATCATCGACTTCTTCGTCGTCTTCTTCTCCAATCTTATCGTTCATTTCAGTGACATCTTTAACAAGTTTTCCAACAAAATCATATCTTTCACTGAACTGTTCCATCCATTCGTTAACACTTGACATTTGATAAGGTGTTAGATCTGAGACATCATCCCATTCATCTTTAACTGCTTCCACATCAAAATGAGCCAAAGCTCGGGTCGCGTCATGACCAGCCAATGGGGCATAAGGACCGCCCGGGCCGTAGAAACGGTGACCTAAACATTATTATTAATCTTATTAAACAAATAAATACTTCAACAAAATTATCTCTTTTCATATCACATCTGTTTATAAGACGTGTCAATAGAGTTGAAGTGAAGGACAAATGAAATAATAATTAAAAATATAATTTTTTCTTTATCTAATCGGAAAGCACTAGAGAAAGCACTGATATTATATACGAAGTAATTATTTGATAAGCAATTAAAAGACGAGAAATAGTGTAAAATTAGTGTAAAAATAGTGTAAAATTAGTAAACCTTTAGTGCAATCGTAAACTTTGCCGAGAATTGCAATGCATATTCTTTTGTCACTTCCTTTTCCGTTATAATTCTTGAGTTCGTCCAAAGTCATGTCGTGTTTGGGTAGCGGTTCGGGAAGTTTCAATGATTCACTTTCCACTTCATCTAAAATAATAATCATTTACAGCAAAAATATTTAACAAATTCAAATTTCTTACTATTATTGCGTTTTGTTCTTCCCTTAACTAACTTATAGACAAGAAAAGCGATCACAACAGTTAATATTGTATTAATGGGTGAACCAAACAATAATGATATTAATGATTGAGTCGATTCTTCTGAGACAATATTTCCATTATTTTGATCCGACATTTTTCACAACATTTAAAAAATTACAACTAATTTATTGATATTTTATTTTATAATTATTTTAGAAAAAACCGTTAATTTTTTTGCTGAACTTCAAAAGCACTTAATAATAATTGAATGTGTTTTAAGTGATTATTTCCTCGTTTCTCAATATGAATATAAAATTTATTGAATGTTGAATTTCATAATAGTTTCTGTTATTTTCTCATTAATTCTTTGCAAAAATTTGATTTCAGGGATTCGTCTAATAATCATAAATCACTGAATTGTTTGGGGTTTAGTTTTGAACACAATAATATAGATGTCGTGACAACACTAGGTTTCAAAACTTTTTTGATTAAATTTGTTTAACATTTTGGAAGACTTTGGATTATGAGTCAATACTAAACTTAATTCAATATAAATCTAAAGTCAAATACAATAGAATTGAGAGAAAATGAACTTGAATTAAACTGTTGAAACTTTCGATAAACTTAATGAATGAGTTTTATTATGAATTAAAGGTTAAATTGAAAGCTATCTTTAATTATGAGAAGATTGAATTGAATATCTTTATTTATACAGGATAGCCAAGTTAGTCCTATACTATTGTACTTCTGGGTCGTCATACATTCACATTCATGCCACACAAAGTTATAAATAACATATTAAATAATTCAAAAACTTTTCTTACTTTTAACTAGCGTTTAAAAATTTACTAAATTTTCTCCAGAGCAATAAATTTATTATTTTGAATAAATTTATTATCAAACTTTAAAATACAATGTTATCATTGTTGACATTAGGTTCTCTTAAATCTAGTGCTGTAACATTATATCTGCCATAATTTAACTCTCAAATATCAAATTATGAAATAATAATCAAGTTTTATATTTAATAGACTGAACTTTTAAATTTTTCTTTCAAAAATTTATTAAATTTTCTATGAAGACAATAAATTTATTGTTTTCAAACGCTACTTTTAACACAATCGTAAATTGACTACAAGTTTGTAGACTTTATGGTCAATTTACGATTGGTTAAAAGTAAGAAAAGTTTTTCAATTATTTAACATGAATCTACACAACGATAAAAAATTCAATGATTATAAATAACAATTACAATTAAAATATGTTCAAAGAGTTTTCGTTTAAAGGTGGATAAAACCTTAAGTTGTCTTATCCCGAAAAGAATATTATTCCAAAATTTGATACCTTTAAAAAATATAGAGTTTTGGGTATATTTAAATTTACATGAGGGAACAGATAAAAGCGACAGCTTATCCGATCTGGTCGAACTTGTACATTTAAACTCGAAAAAAATGGTTGCAGATTTTGCCTAATTTTAAATGGATTCATTCAAATATAAAAACACATGAGGAATGGTTAGGTTAGGTTAGGTAACCTAACCTAACCATAATTGTTAATAATTCTAAATTTTTAAACAAGGGTGAGGATGATGTGAAACTCGGAGAATAAGTTTTATTGATTTCTGCAGTATACAGTCTGTGACAAAACCTCTCGGCACGGTTTTTGATGATTTTCTATAACTTATCTTTAATTATTTTTGATGAAAT
>JAQFZT010002512.1:0-11385 GCA_034696325.1 Camisiidae sp. | reverse complement strand
ATAACAAATAACTTATTAAAGTATTCAATACTAATAAATCTAAAGTAAACATATTTAATAAATACATTTTTTCCTGAAATATTCCGAAATAGAAATAACAGACAAATATTCCGATCGCATAAATAATTAACTTTTTATTATTATGAGTCGTTTGAATAGTAGTCATGTTTTGAGCATTGATTTGATGTTTAATTAGCGGTACGTTTACTGTTAGGGATTCACTAATCATTAAATGTAATACTTTTGCTAATAATTTCCGCAAACATTTAACTACTTATTCGGATATTTAACACGCTTTGAATAGGCATTCATTTCAAAGTTGTCGCAAACTCTATATCTTAAAAGGGATTTATTTGATTGGAAACTCTTGTGAAGACATGTGGCTAAAGGGGATTTGCTCTTTAATTATCTCTTTAATCATTACGTAATCAAATCATAGTAATTGTAAATTCAATCATTTTATATGAATCAACTTTTCATTTACTCAATATTATAATATTAAATATGAGGGCCTTTACATAAATGATAACTTTAATAAAATCATTTTTAGCCATTAATTATATAATCAAAATACAGTGTGACTGAAGTTTTGACATCATCTTTAAGAAGTTCTCTATATTTTTTTGGAAAACTTTTAAAAACTCTTCTTTTTGACAATAATTTTACATTAAGTTCAAAATGAACTCAACTTTAAATACGATTTGAATTAAAAATATAGGAAAAAGTTTTGATTCTTTAGAAATTTGAATTTTATTTTTCAAATACGAGTTCATTATTGACTTAAAATGCTTTAAGAACTTGTGTTTCCCATAAAACTCTTTGAATTCTTGGCCTCTGGAGAAAGAAATTTAGTTTTTGAATAAATGAATACAAAATTTGTATTACAAATCGAAACTACTGTAGTCATTGAATAACCGAACCCTTGATATAAAATACTTGTATAAATAACCGAAAACACCTCTAATATGTATTATTGTTTTTATATTATCTGATAATAACTTGGAAATAGAGTTGTAAATGAAGGACATTATTGTAAACAAATAGTCCTACAATTTAAAGACTAAAATATTAATTATATATTCGTTTTATTGGTTATTCAATACAATAACAGGTATTCTAATCGTTATTAATATGTTTTCATTTAATAAACATTGAAATATCTATTATTATCAATAGAATGGTATTATCGAAGTTGTCTTCAGTGTCTTCTTTGAGACCAAATCTGTTGAATTATTTGATTCGGCGTTCATTGTCTTCAAGTCACGGAAAACACGAACCAAACCCTGATTTGTGGCGCAAACTGTTTTTCATTGTGTGTATTCCTGCTATTGGTTTGTCTGCACTTAACACTTATCTTATTGAAAAAGAACATCACGAACACTATGTTAGACCTGAATTCAAACCATATGAATACATGAGAATCCGTACAAGACCGTTTCCATGGGGTGATGGAAGTCGCAGTCTCTTTCACAACCCTAAATACAATGCATTACCTGATGGTTGGGAAGAATTACCTGAAGAAGAACACAAGCATTAATACCTTTTCTCTCGATTACTATTGTTATTGCTATTCATATTAAAGTTTCAATTAATTTCTAGTACTTTCAGTCAAATATTCAAGTTATATTCAAATATAAATTAAAAGTTAATATTAGTTTCAATACAAATGTAGAAAATAACTTATGTATTGATTTAGTTTTAGCAATAAATATTGTGCTGAAAATTATTGCGTAAAAAATTTATTTATTCAAATCATCAGAGAATTGATTCTTTCAAATCATTTAAAAAGAACTTAAACTTTTAATAATGACATGAAATAAGCGCTCAAATAATTGGTATTTTCATTTGCTTTAATTTATTGGTCAACACAAAAGTGAAATATTTATAAATTGAAATCAAGTTTTAATAAATTGAAAAATTGAATGACAATTGTTATGAAGTGATTGAAAGAGTAAAATATTTGATTGAATGAATGTATCATTTTTTTCTTCCTCCTCTTTCTTTAAGTCCGAGTAGAATAACTGCTCCATTAGTCATATTATAAAATGCGAGTGAATTGGAATCTTTGACGAATATTCCGTCGTATTGTAGTTTTTGTTTTCCGGGAGGCATTTGTGTCTGTTCGTGAATCTTAGCTTTGATTACAGATATGGTGTCAGTTAGAGGTAGAGTCAGATTAATCATTTGACCCGATAGTTTCCATTCTGCTTTTTCAGAACTGTGCGGCACTTGAACTTTGAAAGTAATACTTTCCGGATTTTTGGCAATAAATTCTTCTTCTGGTATCAAATTTTCTTCAGTTCTTTGTTTTTTATTGGCCGGTTCGTCATCCATTGAGATGGACATATTAGGTGGCGGAGGAATACCAATGGGAGGCATACCAGGCGGCACATTCCCGAGTTCATGTGGTGGAGGCATTGGCATCCCATACATACCCATGTGTGCCATCATGTGTGGAGCCATCATATAATGACCGCCTCCGGGCTGTCTCATCATCATTGGTGGCATCATTTGTGGGTGAGTCTGATGTGACATTTGTTGCATTTGTGGCGGAGGCTGTACTACATGTGGCGCTGCGTTTATAGTAGTGGTCACTATCGAAACAGTCGGCGCTGACATATGTTGTGATTTTGGAGGAGCAGATATAGTGGCCGAAGCCACGGGTGGAGCAGATATTATGGCACCACTTGTTGTTGTGGGCAAAGCCGGACCTATTCTGTCCTTATCGTCTTCTGGTAAAAGACCTTTAATTTTATGTATTTGTTGTATCTGTTCTTCAATAGTAATGTTAGCTCTGGCCGCACGAGTGGCCGCTTCAACACTGGCTGTGTGTCCATCCCATGTTACTTTCTCAGGTTTCTTTCTCTCTTCTTCCCCAATCTTTTTGCCGATAACTGTCTCCTCATCGCCAGAACCGAAAATATCAGTACGTCTTTCAGCCAATTGTTTTAGACTGCTTTCAATGGCAGAGCCGACCGCATACACCTCTTCCTGCTGTATCTTCTCATTTACTGATCTCTCCCTCTGTTCGACCCAACGCGGATCCAATAGACCGAATCGCATGTGTTCCTGTAACTTATCAGCCAATATTTTCTCTCCAGTTATGGGAGAAATTACATACGATTCTGTCGGACGACTAGTGTTTGTATTCTGTTGTGGCTGTGCTTTCGTTGACTTCGGATTATAGTCTTTACGAATCAGAACGTTATCCAATTGAGGTGGAAGTGGAGGCAGTGGTGGCGGAGGCATCGCTTCCTTTGACTTCTGATTGGAATCTTCATCTTTATCTTCTGAAACCTCTTCATCAGAATCGACATCCATTTCAATGGCCTCTTGCTGTCATCAAATAAGAAAATAATAATTAAATGGATTAAAGCAAAGAATAAAGATATGAATGATTTTACCCCCTGTTCTTCAATACGTTGTTGTAATAGAATTCTAGAGCCAACTCGTTCTGGAGTTGTCGGCGGCGGAAACAATCCCTGTTCATGAGGCTGATAGTCAACTGTCTCTACAATGACAAAGTCATGCCAATCAATCTGTGCGTATTGAACCCTTTCCTTCTCTGCCTCTTCCTCTTCCCTCCTCTTCTCTGCCTCTTGTATTTTAGTCCACTCCACTCTATACCTCACTTTATCTAAGATTACTTTAGTATTAACTGATTCTTTATTCAAGACATTCAACAGAGATTTTGAAGGCATAAGAATTTTAGTGTATTGTTCTATCAATTGCGTGAAATAATTGAAAAGTCCGTGTTGTGGACGAAGAAAGTCGAACTGATAGTTACGCTGCTCTCTATTCATTAGGTTTGTTAAGAAAGATCTGCCATGAATTGCAACAAATTGTGCGCTCAGTTTAACGATATCGAGATCGAGAGCCGAAATAGAAGGCGGCTCTTCCATGAATTCAAAGTCAGGCGGAGGTTCTCGAGGAATGATTGGCGTTTCCATAAACAGTTCTAATTGTTTGGATGTCTTCGCGGCCGCATTTGACTGTTGCTGTTGTTGTTTAGCCTGTATTGAAACACTCGCGCCAGAAGTGTAACCACTGGGCGGAGCCATTATTTCAGTGCCGCCTTTAGATCCATCGCGAAATTCTTTGACTTTGTGCTGATAATAAGCATTATAAGGATCGCCGGCTTTGAGGAAATTGAACTTCGGATTGCTCTGCTCGTTCTGTTGGATTCGAGACTCAAATTCAGGTCCATTTCGAGCCACAAAACTCGCTGTCTTATCCACGATGTCTTTAAATTACAAATAATTGTTAAGGAATTCATTCTTTTATTAAATATCAAAATCAATTAAAGTCATTCATTTAGTGCTTAGAAAAGGATACTTCGAAGCTCTGGCGGCGGATATATTATGCCAACCGTTTCGCCACTCATTTCTACTGCTTTTGGTTCTATTAACAGCTATTTTGCAAATCAAATAAATATTAGTTTAATTAGTTTTTTCTAATTAATTACAATAATTTACGAAATGTTTACGGAATCGCAACCGAACCGATGAAAAGGACTCACATATAAAACGATTACATTTGTTGTGTTAAACTTTATATTAATTAAATGACATAAACTATGAATGAATCAGAATATGCAGTAAATTCTCGTAATAAAAAATCATTAAATAAATTGTACAAATTATTCATCTTTTAATTCAGTTATTAAAAAATTTGAATGAATAAAGTTATAAAATATATATAACATTATCAAAGATTAAAAGAGAATTGGAAGATAAGTCAAATAATGCGAGACATTAATTGGTTTAACTGTAGTATTATTGTTGTGTTTGACGTATTTTGTGAACGACTTTATCCTAATTGTATTTATTGTTAATTTAGTTGATATTTAGTTCGTTTGTCATGTTTATTGTTGGTCTAACGGGTGGTATTGGGAGCGGAAAGTCTACTGTTTCCAAAATGATGGCAGAAATGGGCGTTAATGTAATCGATGCGGATCTGATTGCCAGACAAGTGGTCAAACCAGGAATGAAGGCTTGGATTAAGATTAGAGACCATTTCGGAAATGAAGTCATTTTAGAAAATGGAGAAATAGATCGCTCCAAATTGGCTCAAATCATATTCAATAATCAAGAGAAAAGACTTCTATTGAATAGTATAACACATCCACAAATATATAAAGAAATATTCAGACAATTATTCGTGTTTTTGTTATTCGGGGAACAGTTTGTTGTCTTAGATCTTCCGCTTCTTTACGAAAGCGGAAAAATGATTAAATACTTAAACAAAATAATTGTTGTCAACTGTAATCGTGAGCAACAAATCGAAAGACTTATTGCGAGAAATCATTATTCCATTGAAGAAAGTATTTCTCGAATTGATTCACAAATGCCTTTAGAAGAGAAGTGCCGAATGTCTGATTTTATTATCGATAACAGTAAAGGTATGAAAGAAACACAACAACAAGTCAGTCAACTTGTCCATCATTTGAAGTCATCCAACGCTCACTGGAAGCTTAGAATTCCTTTCTATTTGATTTCACTCACAATTTTTGGTTTAATCGCGTATTCAATCAAAAAATTCATCATTTTTTTGAATTTTTTTAACTAGTAGTCAATTGATAATAAATATAACTTTTAAAAATTTGTTTTTATCAGATTTTTATGATATTAAATATATAAAATCCGATATTTTTTTATTCTTTTGAAACTTTCAAATTGAAAGACTTGAAAGTTTCAAATTGTTTACAAATTAATATATTTTATAAACTGTTGAATTTGTATCGATTTCAATAACAAATAAATAGTGTAACATTTGATTTACAATAAATTTAATTGAATTTTCACAATATTTTACTCATTATTTAATTGTTCCTAAACTTCAAAATAATTTCTTGATACAACTTTTCATAAAAATGAGTCGAAACTTGTAAAGATTGAATTGAATGCAAATTTTGAAATTGGCTCTCATTCACAACTTTATGTTCATCTATTACGTCAATTATAGAAAGTAATAATACGTTTGTTTATGAGAAGGGTTTTTATGATTGGATCACATTTTTGATGGTCTACTTATTTTATAAAGACATGTGATTTCAATACATGTATTAATAATATTTGAAAACAAATTGAATAAAATTAAGTTTTATTGATATTTTGTGTGAGAAATGAGTAATATTTGTGTTCGCCTTATAAATGATAAACAAAATAATGTTTCAAAAGAAGTGAATCGAAGAACAAATAGTTCAAAAAGTGTGAAGTACGTGACACCGGGAGAAGAGATCACTTCAGACCAGACATTCATGAGAGGTCACGGGACTTATCTTAAGTCAGACTCACAACTAATTGCATCCATCGCTGGAATCGTTGAACCCATTAATAGATTAATATCTGTTCGTCCGTTACGGACACGATATAATGGAGAGATCGGAGATGTGATCGTCGGAAGAATAACAGAAGTCCAACAAAAGAGATGGAAAGTGGAGACAAACGCGCGATTGGATTCAGTGCTTCAGTTGTCTGGCGTTAATCTTCCCGGCGGTGAACTCAGACGCAAAACAAGTGAAGACGAGATAATGATGAGAAAGTATCTCAAAGAGGGAGATCTCATCTCAGCTGAAGTGCAGAATATCTTCGAAGACGGAGCTCTCGGTCTTCACACCCGAAGTCTAAAGTACGGAAAGTTAGGACAAGGAGTACTCATAAGAGTTTCGCCGTCACTCATAGAGAGACGAAAGAATCATTTTCATAGACTTCCGATCGGCGCGAATCTCATTCTTGGCAACAATGGATTCATTTGGATTTCGCAGACTGTGGCCGAAGGCGCAGAATCGGGTGGTTTTGTACTTGATTTCAATGAAGTTCCGCTTCAAGAAAGAGAGACAATCGCTAGACTTCGTAATTGCACTCTAGCCTTAGCTCAACATAAGGTTTTACTTCACGACACGAGTATTCTCTATGCTTTCGATATTTCAAACCAATTGGGATATCAACCAAAGGATTTACTTATGCCTGAAGTTATTAATGTTATCGCGAATGAAACTAAACAAAAACTATATCAATCCGAAGGCGAAACCTCTAATTATAATTAAGTTAAACTTTTACGGCATTTAATTTTGTAAATTTATTAATAATTGAAGGGCCGGATCGAGTTCGGGCGCACTCTTAAATACAAAACAATAAAATAGAGCTTACAGTACAGCTAACATAACAACTATTTGTACACATTTACTCATTCTTCAGTTCTATCCTTTCTAAAGGAAATCTATGGCCTCTAATTGATTGTTTGGCTCAGAAAACAAGTTCACTCAATAAAGCCAGAGTTTTGTGATGTAAGTCTTGTTAAAAAACAAGAATAAGACAACAATATTAAAATTGAAATTTATTGAGATATTGTAAAGGTATAGGAATAAAATGAAACATTTTCAAGACTGCATAAGCAAAATTTCAAAAGAGAACAACTAAAGAGAACAAATTTAATAAAAACTAAAATATTTTCTTAAATTGGTTGCAAATATTAAATATAAACATTTGAAATAAAATGGAATCATTCACTTAAAAAATTAAAATGTTCTTAACGATAACTTTTATAACAATTGTTATTCGAAAATGAATGGCTGATGACTAGCAAACTTTGGTCAAGATTAATGGTAAATTTCATTTATTAATTGATCACGTCTTGAGTAGTATTGATGGAGACGTTGTATAGCATAACCCAAATAATCGAAATCAATAGTTGAATGTTCTGTTTGGACGACTCCCCAAAATCCCCAATAGAGATGAGCTGCTAATGAAAAATGGTTCACTTGATTGTATAATATCTCGACATCGGTTCCAATCGATGCCTTTTCATCAGAATTGGTGACAAATGAGCGTCCCTTCAACGCAAACCAGGCCTCCAAATAATGTGTGAGCCAACGAATTTGAAATTCTTTACTCGGATATAAACTTGGATTATATGTGTCGACACCTGCAAACTCACAAAAATGGTTGCCGATATCAAACGCTTGATAATTATAATCTGCGTACTCAAAGTCGATAAAAGTCACTGATTTCTCATCAGAATTATAAACAATATTTTTCAAAAGCAAATCATTGTGACAAAACACAATCGGTGAACACAACTTTTTCAGATGAAGCTCAAGTAAATCTACTTCTGCTGACAGCTTTTCTTTGATTGGAACGTATTTTTTAAACCTGAAAATTCATTGAATACTTTGTTAATAGATTTTGTGAAAGATGTTTTGAAAGTATTGAACGTACCTTTTGTCTTGTTGGCTGTCTTTTAAGGCACTGGGCATTAACTGTAAGAATTTTCTGAGACCTCTAAAAAGACAGGGCTCTGGTTCTTGTGGGCACTCTTTTATATCATTAGATCTGGTGAATGAGGGTCTTATAGTATGCATTCGGGCTAACATTTCGCTAATTAAACGTGATATAACTGAATCGCGAACCATTTGCTCGTCGAGTACAAAGCCGGGAGAAAATCCATAACAAATCCCATTTTGAAAAGTACAATAAACAGGAGGAGTGAGTCCTGACTTATGCATTGTCCTCATATTACGAAATTCAACATTTCTATCAATAAATAGTTCAGTTTTCTCTCCATAAACACGAATCAGTACCATTTCATTGGAATCGCATTCTAAATATCCACCAATTAATCGGTTAGTGATGCCATCCGTGAATATTTTGAGGTTAATTTGTGTTTCAGGCCATTCGGGCCTCACATGTTTGATGACTTGAATCGCACCCTCTTTTAGATTAGATTTACTTAAAGACAAATCCAACCGTTCTATAGAAATACATTTTTCCATCGCTTTACACAACAATAAATTAAATCAAACAAAATTAATTGAAATTTTGCGTTTAATAAAATTGGTAAATAAAATCTATAAACTTTTGTTGGTTTGAAAAACAAATTTATATCACATATGAAAGTGTTTACACTAGATATTGGTTCTGAACCGTTCAGCACAACTGTTCAGTACTTGAGTGAATCACAAGACTTTCTTATAAGTATCTCAAACAAGACTTTAAACTTGATTTATCTCTAGATAATTATATCGAAATTCTATCGCTTCCGATATTCTGTGAAGTTTTCAGAACTATTCATATTGTAATTGAAGTTATGATTTCACAACACATGAGTAACGCTGAATAAGTCCGATTGAGTCCATTCTTCTATTAATAGACCATTTCAAGGCTCTATTCAATAAAAGTATTAATTATTAATTTAATTACTTATGAAATTATTTTAAAAAAATTATTCAAAAAATATATTGGATAGTGATTTGAATTTACCTTTAAATAAAGGAGTGGCTAAATGTCAGTCTATTTATAATTGCTATGAATTTATAACCTAATTATATGTTTAAAGTTTAAAAATTGCTCTTAAAAGGTATTAAAACTGAATATGAGTTCAATATTGATTTCAATGAATAGAATATTTCTTATTCAATACAATCATTGAGTGTTGACTGAGTTGTCATTTCTATCGATATAATGAAACTTAACGTCAACTTCTCTTTCAACAGAAGCTCACGTATTGATCACTTTTGCTTTACTTTTAGTAATAAGTCATATATTTTTCTTATATCTCTTGACTAATAATCTTTTATTCTCAGTATTCTTTGAATTTTTTATATCTAAGAAATAATGACTATTTGGCAAAATTTTTTACTTATGCTAACATTTATTATGGTTTTGTGAGCGCATACACTCTTTGCGCAACATTCTATGTGATCATACTTTTGTGTCACACCATTCATCTCATTATCATTCATACCAAACAATTATCAGAAATATATTCAATTATTGTTTATGAGCTTTACTAATCAAAGTCCTTTCAATAGTACTTCATTGTATACTATCATTCATTGTATACTTTGATTGTATACTTTCATAGAATTAGTCCAATAGTTTTATCTTTAGTCAGTTTAACCATTTTTGTCATACATCATAAGGATTTGACACTTCAATGGGATCTCATCTCAACACATAATAGGGTCTCAACTCTTATTTCAAATGAGTTTTTTTTTCTAGAAGTTTCATGTTTTCCAAATCGACTAATGTTTTAAAACTAATCTTTGGTAAACCTCCCAAAGCATTGATATAAAAAAAAGTCATAATTTGTTTATTTATTCCTTTGAAGGCTAAGAAATAAAAAACTTTCGAAAAATATATTCAAAGCTTGAAATATTTGTTCCACTTTTGAAGAATTACATTAGAAGTACAGATATATGTATAGTATGTCTCCTTGACGTACATTTATTTGATGTTATATAACTCAAGTGGATTTCGATTAGACCTGATTCCATATCATATTTCATGAGTAGACTTGTATTGAAATTCGATATAACCAGTGATTAAGACAAAGACGGATTCAGACACACCTTGAAGTCTTGCTAAAGTGAATCCTTATTTGAAAAAAATTTATTTAATCAAACTATATTTGAAGTTGTTCTAAGTATTGATACCTTATACTGAAGATAAAGTAATATTTAGATTATCATAACTAGAGTAGTCTTGTTTATCTCTTCAAAAATGACGATTAGATTCTGATACATACTGTAGAAGTACTTTTTGATAAATCAGAATAAGACTTACACATCATAGGATTGATTCCATATATTTTAAAACAATATATTTTTATGTTTAATTCGTTCAAAAATATTGATTTCAATGCAAAAATCAGTGCTTTTAATAAGGTGTGGTTCGGTTAAGCACAGAAATATTGGTGGACTTCGGGTATTGGGAACTATAGGGGCTCTGTGGGACCTAGAAAGTCATGAAAGAGCTTGTTAAATTTTAATTCTAAATCTTCAAAAATTTTAGTTTTAGTTAATCATTTTTGTGAAATATCATGTTAAAATTCATAGAAATCAATTTCGAGACTCGAACGAGTCGAGAGGTTCCCTCAATCGAGACTCGAGACCCGATACCGACCACTAATCATTTTTGAAGATTTACTTCATCTGACTGTGAAAATTGAATTAATTGATAAATATTTGACTTTGAAAGAGATTATGTGATTTAGATTTTGATTATAATTTGATTTATAAGTCATAATTTTGAGGACAATTTTCTGACATTTAAAAAATGGAATTTTTTTTACATTCATTACTTAGAAATTGTTTGAAGGCTAGAGTTTTTAGAGACTGGGACTACTAGAGAGGAGGATATAAGCCCTGATTTATTTTTTTTAGATTAAACAATCGATTCTTGAGACTTTTCTTAATGAACTTTTGATCAATTGATTTGACATATGAAACCGATCGCATATAATTGTTTGTGTTAAGTGGCTTTCAAATAGTCTAAAATTTGACAAAAAATTTGGCCCAAAATTTTCAAATTAAGAGTTGTGGCCACTTTTTTGACATTATTAAAACTTGCGGCACACCTTGAGGTCACACTGATTAAAATGAGA
>JAQFZT010002511.1:0-11389 GCA_034696325.1 Camisiidae sp. | reverse complement strand
GATTTTAATTTTTAAATCAATCCCTACTTTAATGATAAATAAGTAAAAATATTCGCAAATATCATTTCTTTGGCATCTGAAAATATATTCTCCATTCATTTATGCGTAAATGTAAAGTTGTGAGACATTTACTAATTACTTCAATTACTTCAATTACTTCAATTGAAATGAGGTTTAAATCGTTTAAGTGTTGGTGCAATTGTTTTAATTATTATATAAAACACAAATTCAATATCTGTGACTAATTTTATTCAAATTCATCATACATTTTAATAAATTGTTAAACAAATAAAGGTTTCATGACTACATCACAACTTTCATGATAGGGATCATCCAAAACATGACCAAATTTAAAGGGATTTAATTCCATAATTTTCGGTTTAATAGAACTTAAATTTGTATCTATAAATTTGGGCCAACTTTTCACAACTGTTCCCAACTTATTGGTTACAGAATGAGACAATGGATTTCTGAAAAAAAAAATTATTATTGAAGTTAAAAATATTTCAAACTTAAACTGAACTTCTGTTGAAAGTTTTAAAAGTAAAGTCTAAGCACAATAAAAGTAAAACTCATACCCAGTTTTAGCGAAATCAGTCCAGATTTGCGTAACCATTGAACTAAAGTCATAATCAGTTTCAGTAAATCGTGATTTTTGACTGATTGGATGTCCGAATATAAACTGCATGTCATCTCCATGACAGACACCCATCCACTCTTCATTACATCCGCTTTTTTTAGTTTTATAAGTTGTAACATAAAAGTAAATCTTATCAGAAGATGACGATTGAGAGTATTCTTTAGCAAAATAATAAGTGGGACATAGGATGAGAAGATCAGTAAAAATAGCAGAATATCTTTGTCGTAGAGCTGTTTGATTGCTTTCTGAAATATTTGATATATAGAAGTCGTAAACTGATTGACCCACTTTAGGATTTTTGTTGAATCTCGAAAGAATATTAACTTTTAGCTCAGCTTTAGTTATATGACTTGTCATGTTTCTGATTTGTGGTAAACTATCGACAGCCCAACCGATCGCTTCATTATTAGTAGTGCCCGCCATTACTTCAATGCCTTAACACAAATTCTTTTAATCAAAGAATCAAACTTTTACTGTAAAAGTTTGGAAACAAGAACTGATACCTGTATTTACTTTCTTTAGTTTAAGAGCTTCTTCGATACCTATCGGCAAAACTCCTGCTTCGTCTCCATAAGTAAGTGCTGACTCAACCATATTGTGTTTGAATATATTTTCTGCACTAATATTTCTTAAACAATCCAACCATTCCTTATCAAGACCACAACCCAGTGATTGCGACATTTTCTTAGAATGATACAAATGTGCGGCTTTATCTGAATTAATATTTGGTTTGACAATATATCCACCGCTTTGCATAATAGCTCTCTTGAATAAATTCTTAGAAAGTGGTGAAACTATTAATGTGCTGACAGACTTACTGCCGGCACTGAAACCAAAAATAGTGATCTCATTTGGATCTCCGCCGAAAACTTCAATGTTATCCTTAACCCAATTCAAAGCCATTATTTGATCTAAAATTCCTACATTACCCGGTGCTGACGGATCCGCTCCGTATAAAAATCCAAATACATTCAAACGATAATTGATACCAACGACCACCACTCCATCAGATGCGAGAACAGTTCCATCGAAGCCGTCTTTGTCATAGCCGTCTCCACTACTAAAGCCTCCGCCATGAATCCAGAACATCACTGGACGTAACTTATTATCGCCTGTCGTTCGCTCTTCACTAAAAATGTTGAGGAAAAGACAGTCTTCACTCATTTTATGTGCAGACGATTGTTGGATACAACTATTCCTGAAATGTGTCGCATCATAAGTACTATTCCACGGAAGAACTGCTTTTGTTTTACTGAATCGATTGCTACCGATCGGTGGTTCCGCATATGGTATGCCTAAGAATTTATTGATCACTTTATTATTGAAAGTAACTGAAAGTCCATTTATTGGACCGGATTTTGTTTTGACTTCAATACAATTGATTGACTCAAATTTGTGCACTAATAATATTGCTGTCAATTTGAATAAAATATATTTGTCAAACATTTTGAAACTTTTTAATTGAAATAAAGTATAATAGCAAATGTTTATAAAGCATATAAGATAATTCTCAGACTGTATCATAAGAGTTCTTGTTTTAGATAATTTATATCCGTTTCAGATTTGATAATAAATATCAGCTTTAATATTATTTAAAGCCCTTATAATTAATCAAATATAAAGTAAAATTTATAGTCTAAGTATTAGAAATAAGTTAAAGAAAATATTCTGTCATTTCATTGAGGAATGTTTTGTAGTTTTTAATTGCTCTAAACAGTTCCAGAATTTAATTGCTTTATGAAAAACACTATTTTGTGTATAACTGAAAAGCACTATTTTGTGTATAGCAAAGCCGATCAATGAGTATAAATTTTCGAAACATTCAATTCGTAATTAGTTATAAATCAGTTGAGAAACTTATCTGTCAATCACTTACGTTCAAAGTTTTTATAGTAAAACATAAACATAAGTAAAAGTTTTGTTTTGTGATTGAAAAGCTTTTACTCATTCGATCAAAAGATCAATTATTGTATTGAAATATAAAAGTTTAAATTATTAGAAATTTTCTTAACCCATGAATATAAAGTTCTCCATACCTGTACCTCAAACAAAAAAATTCAATTTTCTTAATGCATACTATACTCGGCTTCTTTCTTTTAAATACTTTACATTTTTTTCAATATTTCAAAATCTATTATGAACATCAGGGAACGTGAGATAATATTCACTTGAAAAATTTACTTTTCAAGTCATTTTCATGAAATAAATCTTATATTTCAAATCTGACTAAATATTCTTTAATGGATTTGAATGATAGAAGGCTTGCAAATTTAATTTTTTTTCTCTTTAATCTCTTCTATTGATGCAAAAAATTAAGTGTTATGTTATTGAGTGTAATATATTAGGAAATTTCACATTTTTATATATTTCTAAAAAAATTGTGTCAGTGGAAAAAAATTTCGGTGGTAGTATTCGTCCGCAGACATGCGCACTTCGCAGTCAAGTTTTTTTTCTAATAAAATTAATTTTGTTAAATGGGAATAAATTTTATTCTTTTAAGTCATAGAAAACAGATGTTTATTAAATTACTTTCTGATAAACACAAAATATGAGTCCAATCGGGGAATTGAACCCAAGTCTTCCGATAACATTTCAAACTCTGAACCACTAGATCACAAAAGATCAGACTTTGTGTTGATGTATTTTAGATATTTGAAACTTAGGTTTAGATCTTATGTACTGTACTCACACCAACACTGATTTATATATATTTTCAGAGAGACTCAACATTAGTTAAAGTATGTTTCAAATACTCATGATTCTGATACTCATGATTCAGATACTAGAAACGGTGCCGGTATTTTGTAACTTTTGGTTAATAGAATTGATTCACCGCATCATAAAACAACACATTGAATTTTTTTTAGTGTTGCCTTAAGACACTAATTTAGAACTATAGAAAACGTTTAAGTTAAAGCCTTACCAAAACTTTCAAATTAGTGTCTAAAAAAGGCACCTAAAAATAAATTCAATGATGTGCCTCCCCAATTAAACTTAACTTTAGGTATACATTAAATGGGATGGAATCTCACTTTTTTACGAGTAAACAGATTTCATTGTTTTTGAAATCATTTTTACCAATTATTATGAATAAATTTAAGTCATAATATTTCAAATGAAATTCAATATGAAAATTGACTGCAAAATTAACGAGTGATTTGTGAATTTAATTTATTAAGGGAAAACTTTTTAAATGTTAGCAAAATATTTATTAATTTCGAAATCGTATTCACAGATAACACTCGATGTAACTGTTTTTCCCCGACTAAACCATTTTTCGAATGTGTCAGCAGAAGATACATATAGAAGTATATGAGTCAGAATAACCTGCATTACTCTTCAATCATTTCCATTTTCGAGAAGAATCTTTTTCACCATTAATCCAAAAGTTGGGGAAAACCTTTGATTCAAACCCCAATCGGCCCAAAAAGGATTCCAAAATTTTTTTTCAATGATTCGATTTCAAACAAAATTGAGCTCAAACTTTTGCACAGTTTAACTGAATCATCGAATATACATTTATTACTTATTTCACTCGAAGGTATAATAAATCCTTTTTTTCCTTTGGAATGAGTAACAGCTGATATTGATTCGATTTGTTATTTAAAACAACATTAAAAATCTCATTAAATATATTTAAGGTTCGTTTTAAATCAATTTTGATCTTGTTTAGTTTGGAGAAACTGTTTAAATAAGTCTGAAAGTGTTATTTCAGAGAGTTTTTGACAGACAATTATATTTTTCTTACGACAGCTCATTAGTCCACTCAGAAATATCTGATTTTATTTCAACGCAATCGAAATCAGGTTTATTGGTTGGGAATCCTCTCTTCCAATTGTTATATTGTTTTCTGAAAAGTCAGTCCATTCAAAACTCTTACTACTGTTTCTCAAACCTATCCAAACGTTCTTCAATAATTTGTGAGTTTTGAACATTTATTCAGATATGAAATCTTGTTCTTCTTTTGAATGAATTGTTAGTATTTATGAACTGTTAACAATTTGTGAACAAGATTTGAAGGCGTCCTCAAAAAAAAAAACTAATTTTTCTGTGTCTAAAATTTTTACGCATTTTTCATCTCTATATGTTTGCCGATTCCCACACAAATTTGCAAAAACACAATAAACTAGGAAAGACAAACAGAAATTTTATTTCTCAAATTAATGGTAAAGTACAACTCTTACCGTGAAATAAAACTCCAAAAAGGCAAAAATTGATATCTTGAAATTAGTTTCATTCTTTGAAAAATTATGTTGAATGCAGAAATGATAAATATTTATTTAAGAGCTCAAGTTTTTAAACCCTTTTTTATAAATTTCATACATGTTATCATAAAGTATTTATAATATAATAAAAATAAAAAATTTAAATTTCAAGACTCATACTTGAGAGTCTAGGACACTATCAAAAGCCAATATATGATATCTTAAGAGCTGGTCCTTTATTTTTTTCAATTTAAGAAATATGATTCATTGTAAGCTCTAATATTTTAGTTTCATTAGATTAATTATGTTGATTAAAAGTTAAATTATAAGTAAAAAATTGTTGAATAAAATAAATAATTCAAAAGGTAATCGAAGTACCTTGACAGATTGAAATTACAGATTTCAATGTTTTACTGCAAAGGGTATGTTCTGGATGTCATAGATAAACATACAGTATATCATTAGACTCTTCTTGTCAATTGAACTCATAATCAAGATTATTCATGGTCATTTCAAACATTCGACCTTTTTTGACTTTGTAAGTCGAATTTCGATTCCATATTTATCACAGACTCATAAAGACAACGTTTACTACACTTGTGGTATGAATATAGAATTTTTATTCGAAATATGAATCCAGAACATGCCTGTTGCAGTAAAACATTGAAATCTGTCAATTACAGGGAAGGCTCAGGCTCAGGCTCAGGTTCGCAAAAATTGTCACACTCATGAGACTCCTCAGACTCAGTAAATATGACCTATGGCATAGGTTCTATGCCAATCTTTGGGTTAATAGCATATAAATTCTCAATACATTATAAAATTAAATATGTTTAATATCTGATTGAGTAAACTTTCAATTTATTAAATAAATTAAAGATACAAATTCATGTTCTATCATGATAATTGTCATGAATTTCTTTATTTGTAAAGTCTGTATAGAAAATTAACTTTAAATAATTTATGAATAATAATTTGAGATTCACTCATAACTTATATTTCTTAAATGTTAGCTTCAAGTGAGGAACATTTTTTGCAGTTAATTAATTCGAAACTTCAACAATGCGACCATTCAATGGTTGTATATATCTTATATTATAATTAATGCGGGGATTTAGTCCATCATGAGGCTCCGCATACAATTGGCGAAATTTAGATATCTATAAGACACAAATTACTCTAATTTATAATGAGAAAGTGTTAATTGATATATGATTTGAGGAAAAATTTAGATTTAGAGTGTCTTCGCTAATTGTTTCTTAATGTATCCTAAACCAGTATACAGGGGAAAATCTTTTTTACAAACAAATAACAGAAATGTCTTATTCAAAGACATCCAAAACAAAATCAAAATTCTGTAATAAAAACTTTTTTTAAAAACTCTAGGAAACTATTTAATACTTGTCAGATTTTTAAAAAAATAATAAGACGAAAATTTCTACAGAGTATTTTCAAATTAAGTGCTAAACAATTACTTTTACCGAATATTGTATTCAATTTATTGGTTGAGGTATTTTGAATCAGTGAAAGCTATTATTATCATGAAAGCACACATGAATACGGAATACTTAAAATTGATCCTTATATTCACCTGAGAACTACTTATTTGGAGTGCATTATAAAATACTATCCAATTGACAATTTCATCGCAAGTTGGAGTTGTTAGTGAGCCATCATATCGAAAGAAGCTTCCAAAAGGTAACAACGCATTCAATAATATTTCTTCGATAATTAGAGTTGACGTGTTGTATTCGATTATTCTTGACAATCCATTGATTATTGGTTTTAAAGCAAAATTAGTATATTGTCCAGCATAAAAAGCAATACCCAAAACCACCAAACCATCGCTTTTAGTACTTGCATTTGAATAATTGCCATATTTTTGGTTGTAATGAACTATATGAAGCTTTTCATATGGAATATTCAGAAATGTACAGAATTTTTATTTAAACCTTATTTGTTACAAAAATAATTCTCACAAAGTTAAACTTAATTTTAGAATATTGTTATAAAAATTACAATGTGTTATGTAGTAAAAACCTTCCGTTTTAATTGTGATGACTCATTTTGTAGAATTTTTTCGTTGTTCCCCAAAAAGTAGAAAAATTAAAATTTTCCCAAGTTTAGGGAATCTACGAAACTGGATTTTACAAAGTGGGGCATACATGTTTCAATTTTTGAAACCAAATTTTGCGATGTTATCAAAAGATTTTTCACTGCATTACACATTTTAATTCAATATGAAAATAAACATCCCTTTGAAAGAATTTATTGGTCGTTTCGATGAAAGATACCATAATAAGTTTATGATATATTGAGACATCATGATTTTACAAGTAAAAGTAGAAAATTTCAAAATGTTTATAATGAGCATGCATTTTAATAAACAGTAGGGATAGAAAAAAAAGTAGTCAATTCTCAATAGGATGAGATTGGAAAAAGGTTTGGGAAATAAAAGCTCATAAATTGGGTGACATTAAAATGTGGAGAGGGATTTGTCAGTATAAGTATATAGAACCGAGAATTATAACACTTAGTGAGTTTATAATATTATACATTTATGCTTAAATGAATCGGGGGGTATTTCGTTAAAATAAAATTTATACTTCAGTGTAAGACATCTTTTAACATATGTGTTAATTCAGAGCCGAACGTGGTTCACACTGTCATCCATTTAAATACATTTGATTACATTTTGAATGTACGTATATATGAGAATGCGCTTTACATTCAAAATGTAATCACATGTATTTAAATGGACGACAGTGTGAAGCACGTTCTGCTCTGAATTAACACATATTAAATACTTTAAGATGTATTGCAATAAAGTATATATTTTAATAATAATTCCTGACTCATTTAAGTGTAACTGTACAAGTATTGTGAAAATAAATGTATGGTTTGAGAGCTAATACAAATTATCTCATTTAATAATCAGAACAATACCTCAAAAGAAGCTTTTCCACCATCAATGGAATGTTCGGATCCTTTATAATCATTTTTTCCCCAATGGAAATGGAAGTTTTCAAGAGTAAATACTCCGTTTACAGCACTTCCAGTGATTTGAGGTATTAAACTTGTTTGATTCAATGTAACTTGAGCTTTTCAAACAAATATAATTAGTTAACTGATTCTTTTTATTAATTAGAGACAGACCTGTGTGCCCGTTATTTTTAAGGATTACATTTCTTAGCGGTTGATCGTAATTGACAAAATTCAAATTTAGAAATCGGTTTATTCGAACATAATATGTATTGATATTAATCGGCGACTGTCTTACTCCTCCACAAATAGCAAATTCTTGAGGCCAATTATTTTGTTCTTAAAGTTTTGAATACTATTAATTCAAAAAATTTACTTTTGATTATATATACCTTCGTAAGTATATTCTTGAGCTAAAGTATTTGATATTAAATTTATAAGAATATTTAGTAAGAGAAACATATTAAAAGATTATTTTATATCAAAGTTTATAAATTCAATCTTGTATTGCATCAAACTTTTATGAATTTAAAAGATTTTATGATTTTAATCGAAATTCAGTCAACATATTATACTTTTTTGTCAAAATTTATACGTCATTGTTATGTATTTTTAATGAATTCCTGAAAACATCTTTTTCATGTCTATCATAGTTGTTTACGATATAATTTTTTGATAAAACACCTGATTTTGAGCTGATTTTATATACCATTAAATTATTGTTGTCGTTGAATATTCAATGCTGAACTGGAATATTATAAATTTATAAGGATTCAAAAACAGACGGCGAAAATCTGTTTGTCAGTTGATTTTTTTTTTCGATTTAAATCCTGGTATTGCATTATCTCATCTTAAACTTTCATAAAATTCTTGATCAAACAAAATTAAGAGGATTCGTTCACTTCTTATATTCATTAAAAATATTTACATCATAAATGATTCTTAACGATGTGCTGACTGATTGATTCGTGATAACTCATAAAAACTATGCAGTGAATGTATGTTATTAACCATTAAAGAGTGTTGAAATACATGGACTCAACTCAAATAAACACTATTTTAACCTTACAAACAAATCGCTCATTTCGTGACAAATAATTAATTCTGCAAGATATGTTGAACCTATTTACACATTCGGTATTTATACATAAGTAATACAGGCCGAGTAAGGTTGAGTTAGAGAAAATTAGTGACAACAAAGCATAGACAATATACTCAGTATTTATTTTGAATTTATAACTGAGTAATAAAATGAGTAATCAATGTTTTCATTTCAGATTTTCATTTAATCAATTCTTATCAAAATGAATAATTGAAAGTTAATTAATAGTAATTCATATCTATTTTCTATTTGAACTTTTGTCAAATTCCAACTTTTTTAATATGAATTTCCAAATATGAATCCAGAACATGCCCGTTGCAGTAAAACATTGAAATCTGTCAATTACAGGGAAAATCTGGACTCTTGGTACACTTTTTGTGTATGAAATAGTCTGTATCTAGGTTAATTACTTATTTTCACATCTAAGATTTTGATGAAGTTTGAAACTTAAAAATCCATTATCATGAAATTTTCGGTTTTTGTTCAAAAACTCGAAAAGTCATCCTCCGATCAGTTCGGTGCCATAACAACTTTTGTTCTACTCATCGAGAACTTTCATTTGATATATTTGACCTTGGGGGATTCGAGGGGCGAGCTCCCAAAGAGATTTGGATTATCTTCTTTATTGACAAACTTTGAATGCTAAGAATAAAAAGCATTGATCGATAAATAATCATCATGAGTATGAAAAAGTAATTAAGTAATTGTGTCACTTATTTAAGTTTGTAATTATTGACGTTATAATGTTTCAAAACTCTTCGTTAGTATTTTGAGATGAAAGAAATTTTAGCGAAAAACGTAATTTAGAAACATTTAATGACTTATTGATTTATGATTAAAATTACATATATTTAACATACTCTTTAGATATTGATTTATCTGAGAATTCTCATTAGTGAGTTCAGTTTAATGAAAGTCTATGAAAACTGTGATCTTATTTCTATGCTCAATACTAAAAAAATTGTCTATAATGTAATTTCATTTTTTCAATTATACTAAAGTTAGTACAGAATTCAAATTTCGAAGAAAGAAGTTTAAGATAATTATAAAAAGAAAATTTTATTTCGAGAACAACATAGAATAATTAACATCGAAAATGTAACCTCTAATTAAATATGAATATACTTTCGAATAAACACCTTTCAAAGAAGTAAATTAAAATATTGATAATATGAATCAAGAAGCTCTAACCCTCGCTGATGGTCAACAAATAATAGAATCTCGAACATTAACATTTTGGCAAAAATATATCAAAGGAGTTAATATGACTTTCATTAATTGTAAACATGGGCTCCAACACTGCAATTTAGTTCGAAATCAAAATCAATTCTATTTTTATGCTCACTATAAAAGTGTAAGCCATTAATCAACGCAATATTCACTTACGTTAAACATAAATATCTTTTTTTATCTTCAGTGGAATTTTAAAGAAGTTGATGAGAATGTTTCATATCATAGTTCTCTAATTATTCCTATTTTTAAAGAAATTGGTGCTCTTCTTAATTACAGGTAATGTATTATTAAGTAAATTTTTATTAATTGCAACTTAACTTTGTATTACTTTTGCACAAAATATCAATCAACCCAAATGTGAGTCTAATGGAATGTTTAAAACTTTTAAATCGCTATTTTCTATAAAAGTGTTCATCTTTATGTTTCTACGTTTGGTGAAAGAAAATGGACAAATCCTGTTTGGGTAAAAAGTGGTTGCATTGATGGTAAGGATGGCGTTCCTATGATTTATGACGACGAAGTTAAAAGTGGATTAGATTGTGCTAAACCATTATTCATATCAAATCAAATATCAATTTTGAGTCCAGTCATAAAAAGAGAAAGACCTGAGACTTTGGATATATGGAAAGCATTTGATAAATATGTTTGGATTTGCATATTATCAGCGCTTATATTTGTTGTCATAGCTAATAAACTTATTTCTAAAATTGCATACCAAAATACAAAAATAAACACGTTATTCGAGTTTATTTGGATCTATTTTAGACCTTTGATAGGAATTGGAGTACGATTAAGATGTCATAACTATTTATTCTTATTATGGGTTTTAGCTATTTTTCCGTTGACTGAAATCTTTAAAAATAAATTGTTGGCAAACTTGGTTGCACTCCCTGATGTTTATGCGGATAATATGAATGATTTATTGGATAATAGATGGGATGTGTATACTAATGAAATTGATCTGAAACATTGGAGAAAACTAATTAAAGGAAAACATTTTAATAATGTATATTCGCGTCAAATGTTTAATAACTTGTTCAATAAAACTAAACCAATAGATTTAAGTCCTAAAGGAGAATGGTTTTCATTATTAGATGATCCGAAATTGTTCATCAGAAAACTTAAACGAACTGTTATTTTCGAAGACGACCAGGCGCTCAAATATTTCCATTTCTTTATGAAAAGATTTTTATCATTACACTTCGGAACCGACTCTTATATACCTAA
>JAQFZT010002510.1:0-11393 GCA_034696325.1 Camisiidae sp. | reverse complement strand
AAATAGAAATAGAAATAGTTTCGTGAAATTGGATAAATGTTTGAATAAAGTTTTAAAAACATACTCTTTTAAGTTGAACATTTTGAATGTTGTGAAGTTCATTAGAAATGACTCTAAATTTCATAATAGTTCCCGAAGAAAATAAAGAGCTGCCGAGAGCTAGTCCTGGATATCCGGCACTGACAGTTCTTCTCCTGCGTTCACTGATTACTTCAGTCTGAATACTAGAACATCTCAATTTTGCGAACTCCTCAGTTTCCAAATCTGATTCATTTTGACCACTATCTTGTCCATCAACAGTCACATTCAAATTAGACTCAGATCCAGCACTGGAATCATCTTCTGCTCCTTCAGCAGTTCTGTCAATTAGTACTTTTGACATATCATTTTGTTGTGGCATTACTTTAAACAAAATGATTCATTTCTAAGATTAAATTGAAAAATAAAATGTACAAATTATGAATTTTGTACACTTTATTGAACTCAAACAAGACGTAGTATTCAAGTTGACGACATTTGCTTAAATGTAATCATACACTATATGTTTGGCACATAAATATAGGGACACTCCAAGAGCTAAAAATAACCCTCACATCTTACATAAGAAGTTTAACTCGCAAAGTAAAAACTTGAGATCTTTTCTCCCCCTCTCTCTTTCTAACTGTTAATAACCATGCATTGCGTTAACTCAACTCACTTTGCAATTTAAAGCGGAAAGCAAATTAGGGCAGCCTTAATATAGAACTATCCCCACCAAAGGCGTTGGTGTATTTGATTATGGGCTTACTTTCAAATACAACTGTACATGATTTCGTGAACAACAATCACTAAATTATGATTAATTCTAAATCTATTTCCGATATAATAATTCAGTCCTTAACTCTTAACTTCATTTCAATTAATTCCAAGTTTAAATTATCATTATTTAAAATAGTTATCTACTCTTCTCTCAAACTCGAGCTCATCTATGTTGTAGTTATAATTATTTCGTAAACTCTTTCTTTTTAAAAATATTAATAGTTAACAACTTTCTTAAAATAGTAAATGATGTACTTTCATGTCATTTAAGAATAGAGCACAAAATTCTTTTTTCATTTGATAAATATTTAGCTTTTTTTTATAGTAGTGTTTAACTTATGATTTACGACATAAGATAACATTTATGTTTAATCTGTAATTTAATTTAATTCTCATGCGCTTATCTAATTAGATTGACATAAATATAAATAGTATACATAGGAGACAATTAAATATGTTGACCATCACTATTGCAAATACCGTGAAGCAATTTACGACTTTTTGAAATAAGTGAAGTTCTAAAAAACAAATTATATTGAGTCACGAGACTAAGAGCATTGTCAATGACCAGCTAACTGACTGACTAACTCGTAAGCCAATGCTATTAAACGCAATCTGATGGCATCTGGCAAATGATGCTCATAATTATACGCTTATAGAGACTGCATCTAAACTGCAATCAGTGCATAAGACATTAGCCTCTTTTTATTCTAAAAAATGGACACTTCAAACAATACTTTATACATATGTTGATGGGGACAAAGCCCAAAGCTTATTATATTTTATATACAAAGATTTTTTCAGTCTAGACTGGAGACAATATTGCCAAATAATCATATCACGAATAACTTATAGCTAGAGTTACGTTGTTTCAGAGACCTTATGATGTACCGAATCATTAATTTTCAGATCTGACAGTTAGCGGTTCAAACTTGCCTCAGCTTTAACTTATAAAAAGTCTTATTTAAAGGTTTCTTAACTAATTTATGTACCGTTAGAAATAACTAACCATTGAATCCATTAAACTGCTACTGTATAGTATGTCCAGAAAGTCCCTTCCCTTTAAAAATATATTTTCATTATTAGCAGAGCGTTCTTTACCTAAAATGCCAAATAAAGTACAAGTAAATCCATATTCGGATTTCATTTTTTCTTTCACTTTTGAACTTTCAATAAAACTTATAAAAGTTTATTTAAATTACCCAATGAGTTGTCAAAATCATGACTATGAGCAATGACTATGGGTTTGAGCTTAAAGTGTGAAACCCGAAGAGAACAAAAACCCGAATACGGTTGAGCTGTTATTTGTATTTTAGGTAAAACACGCACTGCTAATATGCAAATATGTTTTTAACGAAAAGAAAATTTGCGGACATACTATACTTGTAAGACGATGCCAACTATGATCTAATACTTTTAAACTAGAACTACCCGTTTTTCTCATTAATATATAGATATTTCTCTTCAAGTGTCAAATACTAGTAATATTGTTTTGATGGATGTTATTTCAAATTTGATGTTTTTGATAGATCTGATAGTTTAAAATCGTAAAATCACATATAGTTGTGCTCATAAAAAACGATAAACATTTACGAGCTATAACTCAAACGCTTGAAAATATTGATAAAACAATTGAATAAAATGCTTTTGAATTAAAATATGTTTTATTCAACTCATAAATGAATTATGAATCTATCATTGATGAATCTAAAACAGCAAACTTATTCAATCCAAAATATTATACTAATATCTCTATTCAAACTATAGGTTGTAAATAATCTATTCCTGTAATTAAATCATTCTTTTTTTAGACAACTTTTTTATAATTTATGCATTTTTTGTATGGATAGAAAAGTCATTTCAAACCAATTTTATATTCAATGTTTTGAATTCTAAATTAAGTGAAATTTTATCACTTTCTCAACTCTTAGAACTTGATATAATTGTAAAGGTTTGAACCAATAAACGTCTTATCAGTTTATTTTAAAATCTGAAAATTTTATATCGATTTACGCAATTTGATTTTAATTTGATAAATATTCAACTTATAGTAACACTTATTATTATTGGGTTCAATAAATCATTTTCTAAGCAGTTAAGCGTTTATCAATATAAAATTCATAAGAAGTTACTTTTTCTTGAGGCAATTGTGAATAGATATAAATTATGTTTCCCATAGATTGCTCTTTCTGTGAAGATCTATAAATTTATTTACACAATACCGGTATTATTTTCAAACTTCAAATTTTGATTCATATCAGCATTTTTATGATGACGTATGAAATTATGTCAATCGAGAAAATAGCGAAAATTAAGCCAATTTTTCAGAAAATATAAGAACATAAGAATACAGTATAAAAGTTTTGATGAAATAAATCAAAATAATTGATTTATGATAGTTTTATAGATAGATAATTAGATAAATTTATTATGTATACAGCATTAAATGGGACATTAATAAAATTTAGTTCGGACTTCATTTTGACGATTGAATCAATGAATAACAGAATGGAGACCTCCTAGTGATACCTTAAGTGCTTAACACAAGAACAGCCGCAAAACATTCAAATATAAGATCCTAATAATAATTATTACAATTTGGAATTCATGAATAGGGAGTTCATAAGGAGTAGGATGTAATTTACTAGCGCTTTATAAGGAGTAATATGAATAATCTACTCAAAAAAGTCAACAATATATTAGTATTTGAATATTTATGAGAAATTTTGGGCAAATCATAAGTTTATGGACATCAACTTCAGAATGGGTTAATATTTCAATATATGAATCGATGGATCGTAAAGTCGGCTATCGCTTAATGTCAGAAAAATGCGTTCAATTTTATCCCAAATTTTATTATAATTGTCAACATTTGGAATCACAGATTGTCATTAATTCAAACAAAATATATTAAATCAAATTATTTTTATCGACTTAGAGGATTTAAGTTGAACTTTATTATTATTTTTTATTGTCAATATTGAACGCGTTTTTCTTAAGCGATAACCGACTTTACGATCCATCCATTCATATAAGGGTTTATAAGTATAACTGAATCAATCATAATTTTAATGCTTTTTCTTGACAATATTCAAGTTTCTTAACTCGTATTGTAACAAAACAAGTTAATAGATTTATACTTTCTGTCCGTCTATAAGAGGTTTTATATCATTGAAATCAAGTTCATTGTTATGGATTGACACAAATTGTTGAGGTAATAAATGAGTTCCTAATCCTTATATTACTGTTGATACACTTAATATGTTAAAAAGTTTTATCGAGTCTTTGAAGTTTTCATATACAGTTGAAAATTTGTTTCTTAATTTATTTTCAAATTCTTGATCGAATAAATAACTGGATTTATGTTATACTAGTAGTTAATATTAATGACTCTTAACATGATCCACATGATCATCCACATCAGCTCTTTCAGATGATTATGAAATGACATTCAAAATTTCCACCAAAACATAAGTTCAAGAAAAAGATAATATAAATAATTAAAATCGCATTTAAGAACTGGTAAACTTGAATATTATTAAAATGACTTTTGATAGTTTGCAAAATCGCACATATTTTGATTATAGACTTGTGCAAAACTTGTACAAAAAGTGAATTTGCAGAAAATGTGATAAAGCTATACATTAAACATGATTCTTTTTCTAGTGTCACTAACTCTTCTTAACCCAACACAAACTCGAATAGGTATTGGAAAGTATAATGTGCAGTGAACTGTAGTAAACGGATAGCATTGTTTTGGATTGAAAAAACACATTTCATGGTCAAAGAATTTACTATTGTCTCTACTCACATAAGAAAAAATGGAGAAATTTCTTTTAATGTTAGAAATGCATGTAAACATTGTGGCTGAAACGGTGAGCTCACCTATTAAACCAACACATGAAGCACACAAAAAAGGAGAGAAGTTTATAATATGATTTCTTTGTATTTCAATTATTATGAACTCCTTTGACTATTAAAGGCTACTTTTTCTAAAGCATAATTTGAATTAAAGGATTGATGGGATTTTTTTATAATGAAGTCATTCATAAACTAAGCATTAAGTTTTAAATAGTTTTTAGTTATTGCTTTTGTTTGCTCTCACTTTGTTATTCATAGAATTGTTTTTATGTTAATGGTTCATACAATTTGTTTTTCTTAAAAACTTATAACTATTTTACTGTCACGAGACGATCGTGATGCTGCTCAACAATAATAATTGTTAAGCAATTATAATTGTGCAACAATTCGCTCAATAATATTTTAGAGAAGATTTTATTGTTCAGAATTTTAATTTAGCCGAATATAGAACTTGAGAGACTTTGATGTGGCGCTACTATTAAGAAATAGATTACTCTATTCGTTTTTAATTAATTAATTATTTTTCCTGAAAATAAAGTTTTAAATAAGAAGTCAACCTCTTTACGTATCTTAATATAGAGTTGATATCTTTTGGAACGTATCAAACACTAGTCAAAATTTCTTGATGTGCAAAAATAGATCATATAATTTACTTGCAGATGTTCAATGTTAACCAATTAAATTCAACAATAATTATTACTGAATTTTCACTTTGTTCATTACGATAAAGAAATACATTCATCATTTACAACGAGTTGAATAACTTGCTTTATAAGTTAATGCACATAAGTTTCATTGGAATGAGAAAATTAAGCTACTCTTAGCTCATAAAATCCCAAATTTATTAGAGAGCTTGTGTTGACTATGTTTGTAAACTTCATACCTTTGATTATCGTAGCGGTACTTAAGTTGGAGATTTCATATGGTAATGACCTTTATTTTACTGATACTATTAGTCTAATAGCTTGTATTCTAGAGTTATATATTTTTTGTTTTACTATTTTTTTTTGTTGAAGATTAGATTAAAATCATCATCACTGAAATCATTAAAAAGAATCTAATTTTAGATTTGTCAATGAAAATAATATCCATTCAAAATTCATTATTCTAAAGTTGTTATCCCTTCAGAATATTTAGCCGCTTATCTTGATTTTCCTCCTCTTCAATGAAAATCATAAGATTTTGCACTAAATCCAAATTTGACTAATAAATCAAAAATTAGTTATAGTGTAATTATATATTGACCTCCATATCAAAGCTGGTGTTTCCAACTAATCAATAGAATATAAATGTAATCAATTAATAATCAATGGAATGTAAATGATTAGGCAATGGGTTCATAGAGTTAATCTTAACGAAGCCTCTAATATAATTAACAGTTTTTGTTTCTCATTTATAAATGCAAGGAATATCATATAGATCTAGAAACCATTCATCTAAGCAGTGGTGGACATTTGGCGGCCCGCGGGCAGGACCTGACTCGATTGAGAAATTGACTGACTCACCAAACATTTAAACATTTATATGAAGTTCAAATTATCAGTAAAAATGATAAAAATAGAAACTCCAATCAATACAAACAAAACTGTAATAAGAATTAGACTTTCATAGAAAGTTACCATTTTCTATACACTGTTTCTATACTAATACTGGTATAAGTTGTTCATTTCAATTATAAAGATAGAAATTAGTGGTGAGTATTTTTGAGAAATGAAACCTCGAGTCTAAAAAAATGAATTTCAAAACTAGAGTCTTTCTCGATTTTCAATTAGCTCAACAAACAAAAAATTGATGAACAAACAGAAGTCGAGCATCGTTTTCATATATTCGGCAACTTTTATAATAATTCAAAATTCACTCCAATAATTTGGTGAAATTTTGAATGGATTTCAATTTTAAGTGAAAACTTAAAAATATAATAACCTGAAATTTCGATTTTGAAAAGTGGGAAATGTTTATTAATAATTTATATATTAAAAATCCACTCTATCTGCTTATCAACATTTACATGAACGGATTGAGTCCCACTCAATAGTGAAATCGCGATCCAATAATAAGAGTCTTTTGATTTAGAAAAATACAAGATTGGATTGATTGTAAGGAAATTGGCTTAATTTTGACCCTGAAGTAGGATTTTTGGAGCAAATAATTAAGATATGCTCAATCAGCTCATCAAATGTTTTGATGTCCTTATCAAATGAGCAATTCATTTGCAATCCTCCAAATCAAGAAATGACATTAAATTTGATAAAATAACTCATATAAATGAGTGATGAGTTATATTTAGGAACTTTTTTTTAGAAAACAAACTTATTAAGATTTTGAAGCATTAGTTGAACGCAATGGTCTTCTTATGATATGAATTGATTGCCACTCACTGAAAATTTGTATATTTGGTTGACATTAAATTTTGATATGAATATTAAAATAGTTATTAATGAAATAAAATGAACACGAATATAAAATTGAAGTCTGACTTCTACACTTATTTGAATAAAAAGTCAATATTTTTTTAACATACTCTTAACATTCTGCTAAGTTTCGTCATTAAAATTAAAATAATATTTTAAAAGAGAATCAATTACAAGATTTTAAAAATTTGAAAATCATTTTCATGCGATTAAAAAAATAAATATCAAATGCAAGTTATAAAAGAATGTGAGCTTTCATGCATTTCTTGTGATCTGATAATCCATCAAATAAATGAAGTCAAGTGTCTGACTCGAGTCCATCAATCTTTGGCTCCAAAGCTTTGAGCAATTTTTGGTACGATTGTAATGCAATGCATTGAGAGTTAAATATTGGAGTTGATTGAGTGTTGTCAGTGCTGTGATTCCTTCGATAGTAATTTTGGTCATATCGCCGAATCGCCAGAAATGAATGTGTTTCATAGCCTCACAACAGGTGCTCATTTTAATCAATGAGACATTACTTATCTCAACATTCATACAATTGAAGAAAGAAATTTTGGCCAAATTTCTACAGCCGGAGAATATATTCGATAACTCTTTGTCTATTGAGATGTGTTGTCTGTAAAGTTTTGGAATAAAGTTGATCTCCAAGTGCTCTAGACGTGACATCTGACCAATTAAACTGAATTCTGTAAAGTTGTCACAATCCGAATACGATTCAATGAAAAGTTTTTTGATGTTAAGGAAAGACGTGCAGATCAATCGCATACGAAATAAATTTATAATTGAATCGCGAATTATAAGGTTTTCCAAATTTGAGTACTTTTTCCTTTTAATTAGAGCTCTGATTGAATTGGAGCCGACTTGAGTTGATATTTCTTTAATAGTGTCGCTTATCATTAGACAACTCATGCCATTCAATTGTATGCGAAATAAATGGAAAATTTCTAATTTAGTACAATAGGAGAGCATGTTTGCCATCACTCCTTCCATACCATTGCGAGCTATGGCTCGAGATTCATCGCATATCTTTAAATGCCTCAAAGTTTTGCCGAATTTGATGATCATAGCGATTGCACTCAACATAACGCGATCATCGAATGAAATCAATGTCAGACATTCAATGTCTTTGCAGTTTTCCATAATTACTTCAATAGTTTGCGAACATCTTAGATAAACATGAAGTGACTTCAATCTGGGAACAAGTCTTAATATTTGTCTCATTAGAGATCCTTCGTCTAAAAGTTTTCCCACTCTATCGTAATAATAAGTCAAACCTTTTTTGTCAATAACTTTATGGTCTGCATCGCAACAGATCCTCAAATGATGGCCGAAATGAAACGCCTTTTCTTCATAGAGCAGTTTTTCGGCCAATTGATGCCATCGAAGGCAAACAAACTTGCAATTGATTCGGTCATAAACACAAATTTGTGACATTATTTTCAACATTATTTCATTTGGCAAACTATTTATATTCACTTCCATTTTGGCTATAAAATAGTGGACTATTTTCAACACAATATGCGATTTAAAATTAAAGTCATGTGTAGTAAATGACTAGCAATAAAAGGAATGGATTATGAATTTTTACCTGAAAGTATTAAAATTAATTCAAAAACTGCTCAACAGTTCACTGTCAAAAGTTCTGCACTGATAGGTTCAAAGTAAGATAAACTCATTTCTATTCATAAACTTGAATGAGAGAAAACATTTTCAACTTCACTTTAAGGTTCATATTATGTTTAATTATCTGCCAGACATAGCAATTAAGTTGCATAAAAGTCCAGTCAATTGTTAAACACTTTCTTTTATGACTATTGTCTCACTCAAAAGCAGAGAAAGAAAATTTTCTTTTTTAAATTAAGGTTTTAAACAATTTTAATTTAACTCTCCGTGTATTTACTAGTAATAGTTATGTACAAAATAATACGAATCTTTCAAATTTGTCTCTTTAAACTTTATAAGAGTAAGATATCTATTCATTTAATTAGAAATACAAGTGCTTTTGATTTTTTCAAGAACCTTCGGCAGGGAATTCAGACGATAAGTTTAGACAAGATATAACTTTCTTGTAAAAAAATAATCTTCAAAATGAGAATAATAGAGTGAAAGTTGAGTTAATTTTGAAGTAAAAAACAAATGAGTGTAAATGGAAATTAAGTTATTAACAAAACGTTGACTTTCAAATAGTACGTTAAGTTATAATAATTGTTTGATATAAACCACAATATAGACTATGGTTTGTGGCAATGGTTTTTTCATTTCATTCATTATATACTATAATTGAGTTAAAGGCTTATAATTTGAAACATAAATTTAAATTTGAAAAGTGTATGAATGCAACGCTAAGAAAATAAGATTAAATTCAATTTGAATTTTAAAAAAAGAAAATCAAATTTCTAAAACACAAACAGATCCTCGATTTTATACACAAAGAAATGAGTAAAAGGCGATATATTTGAGTCAATTTAGAGAAGAAGAACGAGAACGTTATCAAGAGTTAATTAGGGACTAATCCGCGCGAATTTACTCCTCAATTTCCAGCTCACGTTTAAGTGACAGTTCAGACCCCAACACAAGAATCAGGCTCTGGAACTAACTTTCGAGTGTCGAACACTAAGCCTGGATGTGATGTGAAGTTCGGAGACATGAATGTGAAGAACTGCATAACAGCTGAGGTAACTGGTAATGTGAATCAACCCTATAGAAGAGAACATCTCATCAAAATTTGCGAGCAATTCAACATCGATTGCTTTAATCAGCGAAGACCTTATCGACAGAAATGACGAGGGATTTGCGTTATCACACGTTTTTGTCTAAGTCGAACGCAGACTCTCCTTATTTAGAAGTAAACGGAACACAAACCACTCCCAAATCCAAAATGAACTTTAAAGGAGATGGAATCAAACACAGAGTCTTAGTGGTAGCTCATGGCGGATGGCTTGTAGTGTTTGATGGCCAAAAAAATGTTATATTCTTCAGGAAAAAGAATAACTAATGATACCGATCAAGTTTTATTCAGGCGTATATTCGATACCAAACGAAATGGACGGCAACGAAGTCTTTCTAAAACAAAATTTGTTACAAAACAATGCAGAAGGAGTTCGTGACGGAATGTTTATTCTTCACGCTTGCTGTCAACAGGACACGCCTAAAGATGGAACATGGGTTGGGACAGGAGATGGAAATTCAATCGTTAACTTGTCTTATATTGAAATACTGGTCACTCGGAAAGAAAATGTTGACAAAGCATATTATGATCACACAATACCTGTCCCACAACCTCCAGGAGCTGCAGTAGTCGGTGAACCACCAGCTAGACAACACCGAATACATCAAAGAGGTCCACAACCAGCACAACAACCAGTTGCTTATCCTCCACAACAACCATTTGTACAACCGGCAGATGTATATGCACAACAAGAAGGTGGTCAAGAATATCAACCACAAGGATATCAAAAATAAGTATATCTACCACAAGGATATCCACCACAAGTATATCCACAACTAGGTGGTCAATGAAATCAACAACAAGTTGGTCGAAGAAGAGATGGAAGGAGAGGAGGATATCAATAAATGGCTCGTTTGTTGTGATATAAGATCAAATCAAAATATCTGTGAAATTTCAAGTTTCACTTCAATTTTTAGCTTTTCATTCTTCATAAATGAGTTGTAATATTAAGCGAAGATATTTTAAAAATTATAAAATTAGAACTTTTTCGTTTCCCTGATTTTTAATTATTTGATTTATAGACAACAATAAATATATTAAATAACAATAGATTTATAATTTTTTATCGAACTTATCATTGAATAAAAGTCAAAGCAATCAATTTAGAATGAAAGAATATGTCTGATACTGTTCAAAATGAACATTTGGTAAGTGATGAGGCAATAAATGAATGCCGAATATGTCTCGAAAATGACAGAAAAGAAAATATGTTAATTCCATGTGTCTGTAGAGGAACTGCAGCATATGTTCATCGAAATTGTTTGACAAATTGGTTATTAGAGGAACCGACTTATGCAATGTATGCAACACTACATACAATGGAATTTCTTATGAGAAAAAAAGCAAAAATATGATAAATTACTTGCGCGAAGAACGAGTTGTTTGGCAGTACGCCTTACTCGGAATCACTATCTCTCTTTCAATTTTCAGGTAGTCGTACAAATGTGATAAAAAGTTATAGTTTCAGTTCATTCATTAGTTTAAATTCATATAAAAAGGAAACAAATAAATAAATAAACGATAGAAAGTTCAATAGTATTTTTCTCTCTCAATATGTCTCAACTGATTGATAGGCGCTTTCAATTAAAATG